>JAAEAF010005124.1:0-57133 GCA_011037195.1 Triatoma infestans | reverse complement strand
TTTTTTTTTTTTTTTAATTTATTGTAATACAGTACCAACACAAATGTGTTTTGCCTGTAATGCTGTTGTCTGTAAGATAATGTACTGACGTGTAGAACGTGTGCAGGTACCCCATCCAATGATGGCCCTGTTGGAGTGATTTGTTTATGGAGTGAATAAATGAAATATGAAGTGAAATGAATGTATGGGTGTGAATGTAATTATGCTAGTTCATAATGTCGTTCAGTGAGGTCTGTCAGTCAGTATGAAGTTTGTCTACGGTGGATGTAACAAGTCTTGTGGCCATCTCCGTTTTAGTCTTCTTTCTGGAACTAGAGTTGTTTGTAAATTGTTGATGAGAAGATTTGTATGACCGTTCAGTTTGACATGATACTTAGTGTACAGTCGATGTGCTGCTTGTTGTACTGTTTCAGTGTTTGTGTCTTTATGTATTGTTTCGTTTGTAACATAGAAAGGAGATGAAAGTATAGTCCGCAGTGTGCGAGATTGGAATGTCTGAATTTTTTTCAAATGTGTCTGTTTAGCCGCTCCCCCAAAGCTGAAGTCCGTATGTCCAAATTGGTTCAATAGAGTCTTGTAAATTAGGAGTTTGTTGTTTGTGTTTAATGTGGATTTTGTCTGTAGTAATCTGTACAACTGTTTGAAACGTAAATTAAGTTCAAATCTTTTAGTTTTTACATGTGTTGCCCAAGTTAGTCGTTTGTCCAAGTGCATCCCTAAATATTTTACCGAGTTACTTAACGGTAATGGTTCGTTATCATATTTCACAGGTATATCTTCCGTCTTTTTTAGAGTAAAAGGTACTGTTTTTGTTTTGGTATCATGGAAAATGGACAACAACTGACGAAGAACAAGCCTCACTTTTCTCCCACCACCTCCAACAAGTTTTCCAGCCTCATAACTATGCGGAAGAAGAGACTCACAATAGAACAAGAACTGAATTGTATGAACCACTCCAACTTTCACTTCCACCAAAACCTTTTACACCCGCAGAAGTACAACATGCTATTAAGAACTTGTCAAACAAGAAATCACCGGGATACGATCTCATTACTGCAGACATCCTTAAACTATTGCCAACAAAAGCAATACTGTATCTCACGTTTCTATTTAAAGCATCACTAAGAACTGTTTATTTCCCTCTTATCTGGAAATATTCCTTAGTAACTATGATACCAAAACCTGGCAAATCTCCTACACAGCCTACTTCCTACAGACCAATTAGTTTGCTTCCGATACTAGGAAATTACTAGAAAAACTGCTCATAAAACGACTTACACACTATACAGACCGTATCATACCACAGCATCAATTTGGCTTCAGACAACAGCACTCTACTATTCATCAAATACAAAGAGTCACAACACACATTGCTAACGCTCTCGAATCCAAACAGATATGTACAGGCATTTTTCTAGATGTTTCACAAGCCTTCGATAAAGTATGGCACCCAGGATTGCTTGTCAAACTAAAGATATTTCTACCTTTCACGCTAAAATCTTATCTCGAGGACAGATTCTTCAGTGTTAGGGTAAAAACAGTTATCTCCGACATTCATCCCATTGAGGCTGGAGTCCCGCAGGGGAGTGTTCTGGAGCCACTACTATATAATATTTACACATACGACATACCTGAACATCCGAATATTGTTACTGCGACCTATGCAGATGACACAGCACTACTTGTTACCAACACAGACATAATAACCAACAAATTAATATTGGAGCAGCATTTGACTAACTGCAACATCACATGGAAAATTTAATCAACTAAAAAAATAGCGTTAATTCCAATAAAAATATATGTATTACACAGGAACATAGAATTTTTTTTTTTTATAATATATACATTTTATTTATAACTTTCAATAATTTTAGAAATTGCATTTTTACTTTCTCAAGTGCATTAAGTGTGGAGGTATTGCGGTTTTGTCATATTTTAAAAATTGTGTTTTTTTTTTATTGGAAATATGTAAATTTGAGGTCCTCAAAATATGAAATAAATGTTTTTAAACTCAAACATAATATTACGTTTAGGTCTACCAACGCATCTTACCAACGAAATGATGTTTCGAATTAAATCCCTTAAGTGCATCATTATTGAATGTTGTTTTTTTTTTTTTTTAGTGTTTTCTGTTTTATTTTGATTTCCTCAAAATTTAAACAATGATATACATTAAACTACGTATACTATCTATACGTAATCATTGTTATAAAAAAATTTATATTTGGAGGTTCTGTGGGTAATAACAACTTCTCTTTATCCAAAATGCTATTTCAGTATTATTTGTCGTTCTGCAGTTTATTCACTATTAAGATATATTCCAAATTTCATTAACATTGGTTTACCGCAATATGGCTTTACACAATAGGTTTCAGAGTTTATTGAAATTTCACGAAAACAGTTACGATTTTTTTTTTTTAACTAGGAGCAGGTATCAATTTTTTTTTAAAACTTTGGGGAACAAATTAAGTTTCATCTGAGATGGTAGATCAGAATTGTAAATGGGATTTGGAATGTTTCTAATGTTGTTTTCTGGACTGCAAAGTGTAGATAACTGTATTTTCACCACCTCTTTATTTATATTATGGAACTGAGAAAAATTTTAAATTTCAAAAGGAATGTTAAAATTGTAATAATTGAGTTATTGTGAAAATATTATTTTAAAAATTTTAGAAAATTAGAAAGTAAAAATAATATTTTAGATACAATTACATAACAAAATTAAATTTTAATATAAGATACTTTTGACAGAATAGGAGTGTACGTTGTTAGTAGAGATAAGAACTTCTTCAACTTCTAACATAATTGAATCTTATACAATGAGTAGTACTACGTAATCAAAAGAACAACTGTTGTATATTTCACTAAGCAAGATAATGAGATTAAAGTGAATGAAATAATTGCAAAATAAAAAAAATATAGATAGAACAACACGCCATGTCCTCTTTAAATAAAAGCGCAAACGAAACCAACTGTATATTGCATTGCAAGGCAAGTTTATGAAAGCTAAGTTCAACGGAATTGAAATAAGACCGCGTTGTAGGAGATTGTGCAAAAGAAATGTCACGTCACAATAGTGGAGGACGGTGTCGAGATTATTTACCGCCTTTTCTAACTTTAGAAGGGAACACGCTGGTTGGTAAAACGCCCTTTTAAGCCCTCCTTTACCACCTTCAACAAAAACCAACACCTAGTCACTTCAACGCTCCATGGCTTCCAATATCAAGGGCGCTAACCTCTACTTCACCTTCTCTTTCCTCTATTTTCCCATTCTCATCGTTTTCACTGTGTGCTGGATATTCTGACAAAATGTCAATTCTATTTCCTTTTTTGGAATAGATTTGATTTTCTTGACAAGTGAAATGACTAAAATCAGTTTAACGTTGGGACATTTTAAATTAATTTATTAATATTATTTATGAAAGGTGGTGCAAAACGACAGGGCGTCAGCCGTCATATAAATTAATTTAAATCACAAATGAAAATGTCAATGCTATATTCCTACAGCATCTTAAGAATTTCAATTCAATAAGCATATATAAATAATAATTGCACTAACAAAACTTGAACCAAATGTAAGATTTGATCTTCAAAGATACACTTTAAATTATTAAGATAAAAAGAAAAAGTAGTATCTCAGTATAATATGGCGGGGAAAGGGGGGAGGTGATGAAATTAACACAGCAATAAAACTCTTTTATTTAGACTAATGATGAAATTAGCAAACACAAAATTGGATTTTTTTTCTAATGCTGATTCATTAATACTTTCATTTTCGTCAAAACAGTGGCAAGTATTAAATACACACGGAAGCCTAGAAATAAGTAATGAGGTCAGATAATTGGTAAAAATAGTGGAAAACCTTAAAAAGCCTTGAAATGCAGAGATAGATAATATAAGGTTTTATCTTTTTTTCAAAATCATATTATTAATAAATAGTTAATTTACGGCTTTGTTGATACCGAAAAAATGCCAAAAAAAGTTGGTTTTTTTAACACCCAAAATTGAACACAGTGTTTCGGAACCTTTAAAGTGTTTCGTCAGGGATCGAGGAGAAGTTCCAGCTGTAAACTTCCTGATGAAGGATCAATATCCTCAATGTCTGAAACGTTATATAATAAACATATCTGAAATAAAAAAAAAATCCTACAACAGTTGAATAGAGTGATAACAACACTACTCCACTAAACTCAATGGCTCAAGTTATTCTTTTAAACATTACAGAGCAAAAATGATTTTTAATCTCTAATTTACAATGTTGCCAGACTTTCATTAAACAAATTTTATAGTTTGTATGGAAATAGTTAAAATATTTATTAAGTAGAAGTTTTTAATAAAACTTTTACTTGAATATTTTAAAGTCAACAATTGCAAACTCAAAAACTTCGTCCTCATACTTAGAAATTTATTATATTTGCCTTATCTTAAATTCTGATTTCGTAATTTTAATAAGCATCTATATATTTTAGCTTATGAAGGAATGAAAGCTTACATTATTCAAGGTAATATTTTTGGCCTCACACTGTTACTGATGGGGAAACGATAATTATTTGTTTGTGTGCGGCTGTGGGGTAAGCCGACGTCTGTATTGCGTTAATGTTGGAGATTCTTTATGTCAAATGTTGTTTGGTAGTTAAGTTGTCCATACCAACAAAATCACTGAAGAAATGATTACACTAGGGTAAACGTACTTAGAGATAATCATCGTACTTAGTAAATAGCTGCACCCTTTTGTGCATCATTTTTTCACCAGTTGTTAGTGACATTTCGATTTAATGAACCGCCCAAATTTAGGAATCGCTTTATAAAATTTTTGGGCTCCCAGATATCGAACTCGGACCATTTGCATCAAAGGGGAAAACGTTAGCCCTGAACTAGGCAGGCCTCCCATTGCTTCACCCTGTTACCTTAGCATTCATTTTCCACCCAATAAATTTCTACGCTGGACCTAGGCCTACGTTATCCAAAAGCCCCTTCTGCCACTCCAAAGTCGGAACCTTCACAGAACACTGACGGCCTCCTCCTCGTTTCTTCATTACAGGCAACAAGTCCATTTCCGGGCAGTGAACTGCAGAGTCTTCAGGTGCGAGATTACCTATAGAGAGATCTCTTCGTTCCAAGTTTAACACGCTACCATTCCGCCCCCCCCACATGCATAATCCTATATATATAAAATGGTTAATTTCTAAAATACTTATTGAATTATTTTTATCTTTCATAGATTTGTATACACCACAAGTTAGGCTGATTGTTAACATTAAAAAAAACAGACTAAAGTCAACACTAAGAAATCGCTAAAGAAGCAGGGCTAAATATATCCAATGTTAAATGTTGTTTAAAATAACTAAAACGTTTGTGAGAAATAATATTATTCATGATATTTTTCTTAAGATAAGTATTTGTTGAAAGAAAGTGCCATACCAAATGAGAAATAGGAAGTATGTTAGAATAAGTGAGTGTATGCTTAGCTAGAAGCTATACGAGGACTGTATGCATAATCAATGTCGTCCAGGATCTACTTAAAATCCACTGTGGTCCCCAGTGTGTCTAACTAAGCCAGAGAATCCCTGGGTTTATCGAATTCACCGTAATATGCAAACCTCTCTATCTCAAGTTATACTGTGTTGAAAATTTAGTGAATGTATATAGAAAACAGAATTCAAACTATCTTTTATATCTTTTTTTATTGTTGAATTTGAATGAATCAACTATTTTAGTTTTTCTATTTTGATTATAATATATATCAAATATAAACGAAATTTAATTTTTTATTAATATTAACTCTTTTTTTTCTTTTTATTTTTTGGAATTAAATAAATGATTCATGGATTTACAACAGAATTACTAGGTAAAAATAAAATTAGGCGGAGCATACCATTGAACTATAAACTTTTTATCTCAAATGACCTAGTTTAGAGGTTGCTGGAGAATGTTTAAACTAAAAATTGATATGACTCGATCCGATATGATCGAAATTGATGTTTTAGTCGATCCGCCATTTTTGTAATTTGCAAAAAAAAAAAGCCAATGATTACAATAATTATAAGTGTGGCCAAACATGTTCAGCTTGGTGTGCGTGACGTAGACTGCAGTGTGGGAAGAAACGTCACAAATAGGTGGCTTCTAGCGATAAATAATAAGTAACGCATACATCATGCATGTGAGTATGCATTTGTTTACTATCAGCGTATCTATCTGTTATCAAGTGACTGTATAACTAATTCATTATTAAAGTAACAATTTATTGTTTATAGTTAAAGAATTTTTTTACTATCTTATACATATATTCATAAATATTTTTCCACATCCATTGTAACTTCTGAATAATTCTAAAAACAAAGTTATTTGCATAAATTCTTTACCACAAGGTAGATCTGGTGAATTCACCAAAACTGGTTGGAAAAACTATTTTATAAAAGAATGTAATATATGAAAAAATTGCGGGAAATACACAAAATTATGAACTGTTTGAAATAATATCAATAATTATGTTAGCTTAATAAAAAAAAAATGAAAAAAACTATCGACCAGAGTTATCGATATAGAAAGAATAAAGTAGATCGAATAATTTAATTATTGCAAGATTATCTGCTTATAGGTTACAGGAATTGAATTGAAGATTTTCTTGGAGATTTAATAAGTTTGATATTTTTTCCAATAATAGAAAATTTATTCGTTTTATATGAAGAAAATTTTAGATTTTGAATTGAAATTTTTAGTTTTTCGAGCTAAAAAGGAGGGAATAAGGGCAGAGGAGTAAGGACTATTTGATAGTTTAATAAACTAAGATGTATTAAATATGATATTAAAAATCTCCATTAAATATATCCATAATAGGAACTTGCAAGTATGAACTAATGAAATTCTAGAGAATCTACTATCGGAAGTTTAGAAACTCGAAGGATATTAAAATAGACGAAAATTGGGATAATAATAACGGAATTTTGCCAAGATTACGGTTTAATATCATGAATAGCCGAACTTTAGGTAATATGAAAGAAGTGCTTATGTTAGAACATGCTAAATCATGAAGAGTTCATGCTAGATAATCATTCGTGACTGATTAGAGGATGTTATCGAATAATAAATTGTTTATAGAATATTAATTTCTTCACATTTTCTGGCCATTTGTTAATAAAACTTCCAAAATTAGCGGATGTATATGCTTTTTTAAGACGTTAGCTTAATATCACTAGATATTATTAAAACTAATCAGAAATAATTATCAGAAGGAAAATTATAAAAATAATCTAAAGAAATATAGGATGATTTTAAAATTAATATTTTGGATTTATTAGGTGATAAATTTGTGAAACTAATAAGAGAGATGATAGGTAGAAATTACCCCAAAGGAAGCAGATAAACTTGAATTTTCCAACGGCTAGAAGTGGTTTGATAATGAGTGTCTATAACGTAGCTCTTTTCTTTGAGGAAAACTATTCCGATTTTTTTTAATTTAAGGCGCGTCAGCATCTATGGTCATTGGCGCCCGGAGACTTCTCAGTGCACTGTCGGTCTCCGGAAAGTGTTCTCTCGTTACAGACAATACTGTCCATAACCGGACAGTGAGCTGTTGAAGAAAAAAGGAAGAAGAAATCTAATTGCAGCACAGCTGGTCTCGAACTGGGTCTACCGCGTGGAAGTCCTGTTCGTTAACTACTTAGCTATTCCCTTCCCTAACTATTCCGAAATAAATAAAAAATTATATTTAGGTAGTTTAATTAGGGATTATAAAAATGCGAAAATGCAATAATAAAATGAAAGTGTTTACGTAAACTACCACAGCCGGCTGAATTAGATAATGCGAAGGATACCAAAGATTTATGCCTGTGATTAACACACCTAAGGAAAAAAAGTGCATTTCAGATTAATGAATCGATTACTGTGCAAATCTATAGTCAGAATTCCACCTTTCCTTGCAAGCCTCAACCAATATGCAGATCATTATGTATCTATGATGAAGCTGTTGTCGGGAGAATTAGTTTAGATTAAGTACTATACCATTGTTAAAAGTAAACATATAACGTCCCACTCTAGGAAACAATCTCCTTTATTTATTTTTTTAATTCTCGCCGAGGAAATTACCAGTTCATTAGGAATTACATTTAATATGATGTTGATTAGAGGGAAGTACATAAAAATGTTAACGCGTATTATCCTTACATTAAGGTGTTAAGAATTATAGAGGTATTATATCTACTTAACATTGTTGCTAATAATGGAGAGAATAAAAGGTTGCGTAATATATCATAATATTATAAAAGGAACTAAACCAGTATTTAGAAGGTCATAGAACCCCACCCCCCCACCCGAGTGTAGCATCATAGATAATATTTTGAGTTTATAAAACAAGGCAATATAAAATTTAATTAAAAATTATAAACTCTGATTGCTTGCTGAAAACATACTGTTGCTAACTTTTATACCGGTTTCTTTGCAGCTCACAATAGGATATGTTTCATAGAAACTTCCATATTGCCAGGGACTGTCTCAGATTTTATTCTCAATAAATTGTTCTTAAAAATAGTTCTCATTAAATAGCTTCTATTAAATAGTTGAATAAATATCTAACAATAACAAAATTATGGTTAATAATTAAATTAATGACCTGTTAACAAATTTCTTAAACAATAAATATCAAAAAATAACAATAATAATACAGTAAAATACAATACTTATCCTTATATAATTATTGTAAGTTACTATCTAACAAATTGGTTTAACAGTTTAATACCGTCAATATTACTTTTCAGTATGTCGGCCAGTGTAATATATGTCGTAAATACATCGTATTAGTGACTGATATTGTCCATGTTCGTAGTCTGGTCAGTGTCACTATTTGGCATCTTGTAAGCTTATATTTTTTAAATCACAGTATCAGTAATGATCTAGTTTGCATATTGGCAAAGTGGTACATTCCTTTATGAGCAGACAGTTCTTTCATACAATGCTTGCCACTATCGTAATAGAACAGATTTTGAGTTCAAGTATTATTTCAATTTCTATTTCATCAAATCTTTCGTTATTACAGATTTTTGCTTCTCCTTCTGCCATATCGTTTCCATATATATTAATATGTCCCGATAACCATTGGATATATTTTTAGATATCTATTAAGAATTTCTTGTATTATTTCATGTGGAATGAAATTAACACTTTTCGTAAATTTAAATGAGACTAGCACTAAACATCGTGAGGTTGAAAAATAACATTATACTCAACATCGTTTATAGGCCAGAAGTTTGGCACTTAATATTGATAAGCTGTGTGGGACGTTCGCACCGATTGACACTTCCCTTTGAGGAGCGTATCTATCAATTCTGGTATTATTATTTAACTTAGAGGCATTAGTAAATAGTTGGGAATAGTTTGGGTATTTGTAAAGTTCAGAAGATAAGGCAAAATGTAGTTCTTATTTGTAATTAATTGGCTTTGGGGGGGGGGATCAACTTTTAATGTCATTAGCGGCCCTCAGTTACATTTCGTTCTGGAGACGGTCCACACGAGCCAGGATGGCACATCCAAATGTATGTGGCATCCAAATCAATGATTGAGACATGGAGGAGCCCAAGATTATTGAACATAATACCACTCATCCCCTCTTACTTCATCGATCATGTCGACGAAGGGGAGTATGGATCTCTTGTTGTGCTATCCCTTTTTTAATTAAATCTTATTTTATATGGTATATTAAATAACAATATCGTATGTGTAGTAATTAATTAGAAAACTTCTGGATCTATTTGTAGCTTACAACCATTGTATTTAGTTAAATAACGAATTTTATGTATTGCAAGCAAGAAACTATCATGAAGAATTTATGTAACCTTTCCTAAAGAGGGTATTTGCTTGCTGCAAACTATTTTATTTTAATTGTGCAGTACTTTTAACAAATATTCCTGCACACCCTTAAGAGAACTAATCGTACTGTTAATCTAAATCTAATGTGGTTGAAATAATTTTACAAAAAGGGAGAATAATTTTGAAAAGGAAAAATAATTTTCCTTTAGGGAGAGAGTGACTCAAATTTGTGATTGATAAAACTGTGTTCCTTATACTTGTAAAATGATGATTATTAGTATAGTTTTAGAAAAAGAATTAAATTTTGATTTAATGTAGATAATTATAATTTATGCTACTCCTTTGTAGAAGTGTAAAATATTCTAGAGCAAATAAACGTAATTATTGTAAAATTATAGTAAGTGATTAAATTCTTAAGAATCCAACATTCAGTTTAGAAGCTCTTGCTACACATGTATACGCCTTACATATGAAATAATTCTTCCTAAATGATATTTTAATTTTATGTATAGACTGAGCTTTTGGCCAGAGCTGATTGTATAAATTTTATATCTGTTATGTATATTTAAATAACGACATATCTAACTTAGGCCTATTTTTGTTGCTGTATACCTTCTAAGTTCAGTGTACAAACAAACCCCAACAGGTCCCTCTGGAAAGTAGTCCCTTTTTTTATAATTACTGATAATTATAATTACTAAATTAATTGTTAATTATTAAATTAATAATTTAATTGGTTAGATTTCCAACCATTATAGCATGATTTCAAAATTACACTTCATTATAACAGTAAATTATTAAATCAACCTTAAAACAGACTGTCAAATTATCTAACCAATTATAATGGAAAAGTAAAAACTTTGTTACAAAATATATGGTAGAAAGAGGCAACCAGTTTTAAACAAAATTAACAATGAAACATTTAACGAACATTTCATACCGAAAACTTGATAAAAATATATATTACAATTACCAAAGAATTATTGGTTACTACCGAAATCCTAAACTTCAAAAGAAATGATTGTTTACGTGCTCCTTGGGCGCAATTTTTTTTTTTTTTCATATATTAGTAATTTATAATATAAATCACTCAAGGGAAAGGAATTACTTCAGGTGGTTAGTGCACTGAACTTCCACGCGGAAGTGCCGGGTTCGAGTCCAGCCGTGCTGCTCATTGATTTTCTCTTCCTAGGTGCCTCCTACAGCTTACTGCCTGAAACCAACGAACACTGACCGGGGCCGAAGTCCTTAGGGCGCCTAGTGACCGTAGATTTGACGAGCCCAAAATAAAAATAAAAAAAAAACAAATCACTTGCTCAGTGATAATACTCCATTTTCTAACAAGGGCCCAATAAAGGGGTAATGTTGAAAATCAAGCTTTGTCAAAGTAAAGTTAATAAGGAGGAGAAAGCAAAATTAATAAATGGCACTAATTGGACAACACTTGTTAAATATTTGGACAAGTTATAAAAAAAAAGAAGAAAGGTCTTAGTCGAACCTTTCAGTTTCAATTTTATATAAACAAATTCAAATAAAATTCTGTAAAAGAAGATTTTAGAGATAATTCTGATGTCTTGAAAAATCAGTTTCATAAAAATCAGTTTAACAATAAAAATTCTGTACAACAAAAAAAAAAGAAGAAATACATGAGTAAATATACAATAATATACATAAGTGTGTGTGTTTGCGTGCTTGTGTGTGATCATTCTATAAGCATGGAAACACTCTAAAGAATAAAAATCAAGAAAAAACAAAAAAAAATAAAGTTGAACTTTTGGACAGCGGGGTTTTGAGCAAAATCATTGATTGTGTCGTGATATTATTCCTAATCGAAATATCAAATTAGCTTTTGAATTTGCATTTTTACACACAATAGCCAAGCACCAATACTCAAACACAAACACAACTAATCACATCGAATCCAGATTAGCGGAATAAATTTACTAACAGTCCTGATTTTGACGTATGTAGTTAATGTAAGAATCATTGGATGTTCCGCTAGACCAGTTGAACGATTCGAAAAAAAACGCCTAAAAAGATATTTAGGTAAATGAAGCTAAAACCAAGTATAAGGTTACTGGGCAAAACGAAAAGTTTCTTTAGCTTACTGCAAGACCAAATAATGTGCTACATCTAATCTAATCCAGAACCCCGGACCTCCAAAGAGGTTCTGCGCTTAAACCACGACTGGATTTGTTACTTGCGGTTAACGCGTTATGCCGATTCAGCAAGACTGAAGAGGTAACCCAGGCACACATCCTTTATGAGTGTATTGGCCTGGCGAGGACAAGGTTTCTTCAACTGGGGACAAGCCATCCCGAAGCCATGAGCTTTATGACGGAGCCGCTTGCAGCTTTGTTAGGCCTGATTAAGAAGGCGAAGCTGAGGGATGTGCTATAATTTTAGGGGATCCACAATAGACCTCTTATTGTAGGTCGCAGTGGAATGAGACTCGCCCTTCTCGCTCGAATCTAGTAGAAGATGGATGATCAAAATCTTGCAACTTTTGACAGGAAGGTTCTACACAAGATGTAAGGGCGGGTAAGATTAGACCGAAATGGAGAAGAACAATCAAATTGGAATTATATTCACTGTATCAGCAGCCAGATTTATAATAGCTTATATTAAACTTAGTCTTATTTATTTCCTACAACATGAATAAACACTCCTCTGACCACTTAACGGAACACAACTGGAAACTCAATACGTTAAAACATCGAGCACGGATATAGTAGTAAAAACATTGCCATCCTTCTAATATCATTCAATTCAATCCTCTCTTAAAGCAAGAACTGTTTAACTAAAAAGAAAAAGATTTAATGCCAGAAGTATCTAAGGTTTCTAACGGCAGGTGATAGATCACTTAGGCAGGCCACCAAAAAACTTATGTTTTGTCAAAACAGTAGACTTGCACATAGCAAATTTTGATGATACACTGGTTCTTAAAGCGCTTTGTTGAAACCTAACTAGCATAAGACAAGGTTTCTCCGATATCTGATTATTGCTACATGTTATTTTTTCACTTTTAAAAGACCTTCACGCATGTTCCTTTTAAAAATGGATTCTGTGCAAGTGCAAAAAATGATGCTCTGTCCAAGTCTATGTAATCACAACTATCTTAATTACTTCAGTTCTTGCTATTTTCATGATGCAATATATATATTTTTTTTAAATTAAAATATTGTTATTAATCCTTGCTTTATCCTTGAAAAACATATAGAATTGTATGACTTGTTTTGGCAAACGATATTGTACGATAATGCTACAAACACTCCAAATATTCCTCCAGGGAAGTAAGTTTTTAATGTATCACAATTTTATTTATACATCTGTAAGACTCAAGGGATTCATGGTAAAAAAAAAAAAAATGGAAATGGTAAAAGCATTGAAATCAATAGCTTCCATTTGTGGGTTTTGTGTGTATGTGTGTGTGTGTGTGGTTGGTGTTCGTAATCCCATATCAGTTTACCATTTTATATTTACGGTATATTTTATTAAAATAGTAAAAATAAAGTATATATATATATATATATCGTATTCGGTTTACAGATCTTTCACTAGACATTGTGTATGAAGCAGCTTTGAGAGCAAACAAGTTGAGCTAGTTTAAAATATTCATTAATGAATATGGAATTTTCCTTAATACTGAAATAAAAATTTCGTCGTTTGTTTTCGCAATTATTAAATTTATTATTCTGAGTAAATTTTGTTCAACTGATGTTTTCTTGGATTCTTTAAATTTTTTTGTTCTAAATTTTAATGATAATTAAAATTAATTAAAGTAATGCAGGCATTCTTTTATTTTATTTTAAGGAAACTACGTTTTCATAGAAAACATTAACGTTGCTTACTTACTGTAGAAAGTGGTCTCATACACTATCTCCAATGGTTTTGTTTAATTAAAATATTTCTTCTTTACAAACTTCATTATTGAATAATGTATTATGCACAATATATTTACCAGTGTAAAAGATATTTTTGGAAAATTTATTATTTCTTTAATGTAGCATTATTTTAGTCACTCTAAATTTTTGTCAGAATTATTTTTCACCTCTATATGCATTTTATTATTAGATAAATTATAAATTCTCTACTAATAAAACTCTTCTTTTTATTACTTTCTCCTACTCTTAGTAAGAGGAAGTATTGTAATCGTGCCGAATCTTCGATATCGAGTTTTATCGGAAATATCCGTTTTGAGGTCCCCTGAGTCCAAAAAAGTGGCTTTTAGCAAATGGTCTGTGTGTGTATATGAGCAGCATAGCTCAAAAACGAAAAACCGTAGAAAGTTGAAACTTGATATTCCGTTTAGGTATCACCATGACATCTGACATCTGACAGTGTGTCATCTGTCAAAATTCCTCAACCGGAAGTACCACTTCACTTGTTTTTTTTTTTTACTTTTTTGCGATTTTCTCAATAATGGCTCCAACGATTTTCTTTAAACATAGCATATCAACTACACATAGAAATAGCTACAACTTTTATTTGAAACATTTCTGTGGGAAAATTCATTTAAGGGCAGTAATTGGGGTGGAGAGGGGTTAGGTTTTCATCTAAAGTGCTATTTCAGTTTATTAAACAATTCTATTATCTAAATAATGTCAATTAGAATTAAATATGTTGTTGAAATTCTGAATTTTGAAAAACTCGGATAATCGGAAGTGCGTTCACTTTACAACTTTACTAAATGATTTATTCTCTTGTTCGCAATTTTCTCAAAAATGGCTCCGACGATTTTCTTGAAACTTCGTATATAAACTAAACATGCAAAGATTTACAACTTTTATTTAAAACATTTCTCTGGGAAAATTCATTTAAGGGCATATAAGGGGGTTATGTTTTTCTCTACAGTTGATTATACAGTTCTATCATCCATACAAAATTAATTAGAAATAAATAGATGACAAAATTCTGAATTTTAAGAAATTTAGTTAACCGGAAGTGCGCTTCAGTTTTTTTCAGTTTTCGACGAATTTCGTTAAATTTGGTACACAAACTATAAAATTTGTCAATTATAATTTTGAGGAAGGAGTAAGAGAAACTTATGTGAGTGTTTCACACCAGATTTTTTTTTTTTAGATTTTCTGTGATTTTTTTTTTTAAACGACTACAATGAATTTCTTTGAACTTCCTATACGATCTACATATACAAATATCTATCACTTTTATTTGTAACGTTTTAACGGAAAAATTGATTTTTAAAGGGGAGGTGTTCTTGGAAGCCTCATGAGCTGGTCTTGTGGCTAACGCACTCGCCTTTGTGCGAGAATTCAAGGGTCTGATTCTCGCGATGGGCAAATTCGGTGTTGACAAAACTAGTGAGAAAAAGTAGGAAGTTACAGATGGTAGCGCAACCTGGGAAGTGAAGGCCGGAACTAAAACGGCGAGGAAACTGCGGCTTGCTTACAACACGTCACCTAATAAAAATCGCCCTCTGGCAAAACTTGGTAAAACTTCATGGGCTGTTGCATCATAGGTTTTCAATATAATATATATGGTATACCACTTGTATAATATTAATACACTTAGGCGGATAAGTTGGCTAGGGAGCAAATATCCAGACCCGCGTGTAACCCACCTAAGATTCACCGTAGTCCGAGCAAAAACATTTTTTCTTACATGAATACAAAATTTTGAAAATTTAACGCGATTCCAATACTTCCTCTTACAACAGCTAACCGGAAGTAAAGAGTCTCCGAGAACTCTTTCCGGTTAAACTCGTCCTTTTGTTTTTTGTTTTTTTTTCACTTTGTTGTAGATTATTTGTGTGACTTAGATAGTAAGGAGTTGCTGTTAATTATGTAGTTATTTAGTAGTAAATATGGGAAGTACGGGTATTGATAAATTTTGTATAACCGTCTCGCTTCGTTTAGCCGGGTTAAAAAAAGTATGGTGAAGAAGGTTAGACGGCATAGAATAATATACTATGTTTTATAGGTTTCTCACATACTTTGCTATGAGCCTCTAACACACCCACAAAAAATTCACAAGAAATTGCTCAATGTCGATAAATTACAATGAAAGGTTAAGGTACTTCATTCACCAATATTTCCTGTCAGTCTGTCGCAGGCTATAAATTGAATATTTTAAATCCCTTTCTAAAGAGAGAGAGAAAAAAATATTTATACCTTTCTGGAAAACATTTATTTCTTAATAAATTTAGTAAATGCGAAATTTCTTGTAGTAAATGCCAAAAAGATATTTGGTTTTGAATAAAAATTTTCTCTTTATTCTTTATGTCTTAAGTCAATGGTTTGAAGCTCCACGATTGAAAAATAGAAATTTTTTTTTTGTTTAATATATTATGCAATGTAAATGTTTACTCCACATAATTTCAATTGCCCAAGAGAAAAAAAAAAATGTAGTATCATTCATATTCTAAAACTAAACATTCAGAAAGAATTTTAACAACCGACTCGATCGAAGTGGAATCAACAAACCACTGGATAAAGGTTTTGATGCAGCCTAATAAGATGTAGAGTTTAAGAACATGTTTGGTAGTTGTAAGTTTAAACAGAAGTAACTGCAGCGGATGGGCGGAATAAAGAAAACTAATGGGCTTTGTGAAGTAAAGGAGACATCCAGTTGACAAGAAGTAAATCATGTCTAGATATTGAAAAGAAAAAAATGTGCTATATACCTATATGAAGATTTTAGAAAGTTTCTGAATTTGGACATCTACAATTCCATGGATCTACAACGACCTGGGACAGGTTAGTGCTATATTATGTGCACAAATAAGCTTCATGATAGATAACTAGGTTGGACACATTAGAATAAATATAATATGAAAACAAAGAATTAATCATAATTACGCAACTAAAAAATTAATTTGTTGTGGTATTGGTTTTTTTTTAATTGTTTTTTTGATATATTAACCGTTAACCTTCGACATTTTGTTTCATCTTCGGTTTCTCTTCAGGAAAAAATCAAATGCGAATTAAACACAAAAAAAAACATATACACAAAAAAACAAAATACATTGGTGAGATTACAGTAGAAATGTTAAGTCTGTAATGAATCTATTGTTTGTTGTAATCATTATTGTAATTTCTACTGTAATCTCACCAATGTATTTTGTTTTTTGTTTGTGGTTTATTTTATAATTTTTTATGTTTATAACTCTTTATTTATTTTTGTTTTGTATTGTTCCTGAAGAAGACAAACAAAGTTTGTCGAAACGTCGAACGTGTTAATTATTATTAAAAAACAATTAAAAAAAAAAAGTTATATTTTTTTTGGTTTATTGATTTTTACCCTGAATTGGTCGTGAAGCCAATTAATTCTTGTTTTCATATTATAACTAACGGCCAACAAAAAAAAAAAATCTCCTGATAATCAAATAAAAGATAATAATTTAATTTTTCCCAAATAATAATTAAGCAAACTAATAATTAATTATGTTTGTTGTGGTGGTTGGTTCCGCAGAGCTGGAAAGCATCAGAGACATTTCCGTGGTAGCCTGCTTCATTTTGTGGTCATCGACCGGTTTCGGGCGTTCGCCCATCTTCAGGATGCGTTCTTCAGACAGTGTGCCAACACAGACTCGTACAGAGACTTAGTTTCACACTAACTCCACACCACAAAATGAAGCAGCAGACTACCACGGAAAATGTCTCTGATAATTAATTTATGTCCCTCCTCCCGTATATTTTGTTTCCCTAAAAAGTAGCATTGTACATAATTTTTTATAACTCAATAATTCCGTTTATGCTGAGATTTTTTTCTATTTTTTTTTTTCCATTTTTTTTTTTTCCATAAATATCCGCTTGTTAATATGTTGTTACCTACTTTGGCTTTCTCATGTTAATTACTATTATTTCCGAAGTAATGGGTGTAATAATTAGTTTTAACCACACTGTTCCGTTGTTTTTTGTTTCAGATAAAACGGCGATGTCCATTATGTTTTGCATGTTTAATTCTGTAAATACCTCGTATTTATTTACCTATAAATAGTGAGAGATATCAACTGGTTTGATTCGGGCATGACATGAGAACATTATATTGTTCAATTGACCTTACAAGAAAGAACAGACCAAGGTTTAATGGGAAAGTTAAGTAAATCACGTATCAAAATAAATAAATCTGAAACAAACAAAACGAAATTGAACGTCAGGACATTATTGATTGGTTTGATTGGATTGATTGGTGCCTGAGGAGATTTTTTGTAGGAAAAAAAATTCTTTAGTTGCTTTATGTTTGGGGTACCAAATGTGCCCAAATGAGTTCTGCAAGAATTATCTGATAAAAATGTAGATAAGTTAGTGTAGAGAGGAAAGAGTAAAATAAAGAAAACCTACTTAAATAATAAAAAAAAAAAAAAAGATAAAAATATTATTGAGTAGGTTGAAATTGAAATACAAAAACGAGAAATATTTGTAATATTCCCAAAATAATAGAGAATTAAATGAAATGATAAATATAAAAGAAGATAAACATACTTTAGTGTAGAAGAGGGGTATGTACGTTGCAAACACTGAGATTGAAATGGTGGGATAGAATATTTAAAAATTTAAAAATGCAGTTGAAAGTTAGAAGGAAGTAGAAAAGTGTTACTAGATGATTTTTTTTAATTTATATTTTTTCTTTTTTTATTTACTTTTTCCTGTTTACAGTACTTCTGGCTTTTATCAAATAGATTTTGTAGAGCTCTTGATGAAGGGTAACAATGGTACAGAGTTTTTGCTTAATCTTACTGCTGTTAAGAGTAAGTTTTGCAATCGTAACATACTTTCGATATCGAGTATGGATATATTAGGTGGAGAGAATTTGGGTCTGGTTGATGAAATGGGAAGACTGGGATAACACTGGTTAACTATGTGTAATAAGAATGAGTGACACTGTCTGCCTGGACTTTACAATAGAGAATGGTTAAGGTAGAGTGGTATGAAAATGACACGAAGTGACTGGCGAGATGATGAACTATAGTGAACTATATTGAACTGTATGTATCGAACTGTATGTTGAACTGTTTATCTCTGGACTATCCATGGCTGTATTTATACAGTTTCTCCCACACCAGTCCGAGAGAGTGCTTGGGGTTGATGAAACGAGAAGACTGTATAATAATAATGAGACACAGTCTGCCTGGACTTCACAATAGAGAATGGTTTAGAAATGACACGAAGTGACTGGCGATATGCTGAACTGTAGTGAACTATATTGAACTGAATCGAACTGTAAGTTGAACTGTATTATCTCTGGACTGTCTCTCGTTGTATTCATACAGTTTCTCCCACTCCGGTCCGAGAGAGTGCTTGGGTTCGTTTCTCTTCTCTTTACTCTCTTTGGTTGCTTCTCTTTCTGCTCTTTGCTTACAGAGTTTTCACCGGGAACGCTTGTTTTGAAATACCCCTCCTCCGAAAATGTGGTTTTTACAAATAGATCTCTATATGTGTGTGTTGTGTATGTGATATCAGGAAAAACGAAATGCTGGAGAAAGTTAAAACTTGATATAACGTTTAAGTTCTACTAAAGGACATTCAACTGAAAATATTACTTCACTAAATGAATTTTTTTTTTTTTGTATTTTTCTCATAAAAGGCACCAACCATTTTCTTTAAATTTGTGTACCAAATAGCCATAGAAAGAGATGGACATATAATGAGAATTATTATTTGAAACATTGTTCCGGGAAAATTCATTTCAAGTGATTTAGGGGGGGGTAGAGCTGTGTTTTTGCTGTCATCTCAAGTAATATTTTGTTAATTTAAACTTCTATCATTTATATAAAATTAATTAGAATTAAATGCCCTGTCAAAATTTCTGTTTGAAGAAAAACTGTTGAACTGTTGCGACTTTATTTGAACAGTTTTTTTAAATTTATTTTTTGGTTTTCTACGGTTTTCTCTAGAAGTATCGCGAGTTATGTTAAAGTTGGTAAATTAGTTTAATATATTCAGACAGCTATCACTTTTGCTTGAAACTTGTTTTTCCCAGAAAATTCTTTTAGGAGATACGGATTATAAGGTCCCCTTTGTCCTTAAAAAAGATCAAAAAATGTCTATGGCGCAACAGCCATGACTTTGTATGGGTGGGGATGTGGTAAGCACACCGCAATTCCCTCGCCGTTTTAGTTCCGGCCTTCGTACCTGGGTCGCTACCAACTGTAGTTTCCTACTTTTTCTCAAGATGCTGGGTGAACCCCGAATTTGCTTATCGCGCGAATCGAAACCTGTATTCTCGCACCAAAGGCGAGTGCGCTGGCCACTAGACCATCGCGTGAGGAACTAGTCCTTAAAAAGCCATTTTATTTAGTTTGATATGGCCAGTGATATAACATTGACGACATTAATCAATTATTAAAAATTGTAAGTTTCAAGAAAATTAATAGATATAATAACTATATACTGACTATAGGTAGGAGGTCCCGGGTTCTAGTCCAGTTGTACTGATCTTAAATTTTCTCTTCCTAGGATCCTCTACAGTTCACTGTCTGTAGCAGGCAATGCACTGAGTAGTTTCGGGCGCCTATGACATCGATGCTGGCACGCCTTAAATTAAAAAAAATGAATTTAAAATACTATCTTATTTGCTATAAGAGCAAGGCGAGTGACAGATTGTTTTCTTTAAAACACTCCTCTGACCATTGTCGTATGATCATTTCTTTATAACATGAAGCCTGACGAAATTGAGGGTGTTTTAGCGGCGATGGGTATGGAGAAGCGGCGACAGCTGTAAATTAATCAATATATAAATATACTGTATTTTCGATTAAACAGAAGGTGCTGTTTTTTTTTTTTTTAATGAATGTTTAATTGCACAAATTGTTTAGGTTAAGAAATGTAGTCAGCGGTAGATCAGTAATCAGTAAAACAGCGCTCCAAAAAGTGAAGCTTGCATAGTCTATAGATAGTATTCTAACCAGCAACACTCAGAAGATCTCCCGGTTAGTGTTAGGACCTTCCAGTAGTTAGCAACTGGACAATTTTTTTTTTTTATTATCAGTATTTAAGTAAATATTTATTTTTTCCCCTTTTAATTCTTCTGATTTGCCTATTTTATTTAAGTAATCACCGTTTCTTTATTTTCTTTCTTTTAATATTAATTGCTATTATCTTCTTCCTCACTCTTTCATTTATTACTGTTTAGCATCACCTTGCTAACTAACATATGTTAAGTAAACATATCCAGTTTGATGAAAATTATCAATTGGAATTACGAAAAATCCGTAAACTCACCTATATTCTTTAGAAAGTTGTCGGCGAAAATGGCGAATAGGAATTAACGTCATTATCAATGTACATTATCTTTGCACTAAAATAAGTCTTGAAGCAGCTATTATTTATTTTATGTCCGAGTTTAGAACTTTGATATGTGCAACGTCCGAGTTGATATGTTCGTATATCATTTTCTTACCGCCTCCGGTTCTTATACAAATTGCACATATACATTGTTCCTTTAGATAAAAATAAAATTATATCATCAAATCCAAACGACTCTTTGTGAGGTCGCCTACAGAAAAATAGATAATAATTATATTAAAACAACGATTATTCTACAATATTTCATCGCACATTAACACATACGGTTCTTACAAACATACATACATACATAAGCGTGAGAACATACGGAATAGCCTGTCACGACCCCGATGAGCACATCTTATATAAAACGTCTTCATATAATCCGAAGACATTCCCTTCAAGTTATAAAATATTTTCATTATCTCATCTTTTAAGAATAAAATCATAATAGCAGATTGGTACTAAGAAAGAAATAAAATTTACTTTTGAATTGAAATTAATTGCTCATCTATTAATCATTGAATTAGTTGCTGCATCAATTATCATACACTTTACAACTAAAACGTTTGAACTCAGTAAGAGATACAAATCCATAACCAGACTAATTAACCAACGCTCAAAACTAAGCTTCACAATAAACTAAGGCTCTATCTTCTAGCACAGATATGGACTAGTCGACTTGAACCTTAAGGATTAGCCTAAGTTCTGAAATCAACAGATTATATAGACTCTTTAATTAGACTCTAAAATCCTCCGCCGCATTATATCACATTATAATTTAGTAACTTAACAAAACAAAAGAATTCAAAATTCCTTTTATATTCAAACAAGCTAAATCTAGCTACAATTAATTACATCAAAAATGTATTAACCCTCCATAATTAAGCAAAGCTGGTATTTTTATCTTAGGTAATTTTACAGTAATGTATTCATTGTAATTCACAGTGTGATTCTCAGGTTGTTCTTTCCTTTACCTTCCTAAAAAGAGATAGGCTTTGTCACTACCCTAGATGACTGTTAGTGTGCTTTAAAAGTGGGTTTATGTTGATTAATTTTGATTGGCTATTATAATTGTATTTCAAATTAAGCATATAAGCAAATGCCGGTTTTTTTTTTCCTTATTTAATTGATTGCCATTGTATTGTTACTTTGCACCTGAATTTTTAGGATGCGATACGTTTCAAACTAATGAGGAATTACTTGCTGAACAGCTGAAACGAGAACAATATTTGACTATTGATCAGATGATGACGAAGAGGAGTTGGAGAATATAAGTAAGTATTATACTGCATTATACTATATTATACTGAATTATCTTCTAAAGAAGGGGAAGACATGATGTAGTAGAAGTAAGTAATAATTATTTTCTTAGTACAAACAAAAAGCTAAGTGGTTCAAATTGGAAGGATAAGAAGTGACAATATATGATTCATTAGCTTAGATTCTGCCTTTCTGCAAAAAGTCAAGACATCGTTAGGAAACTATTAGAGTTTCATATTATTTTAGGTAATAGTAAACCTAAGAAAACGTAAGCGCTAGGTGATAAAGATGTTTGCTTTAGCCGTGTTCGGTATTTATCCGAATTTAAATTTGCCGCCCTTAGAATATAATGATTCATTAATCTATAGGCTGTGTCCTAAACGTAGAGATGGGGTAGTCCCTTTTAATGCCCTTTCCAGTCAGTCACTCTAAAGTACTCGTACAAGGCAGTGTATGTGTGCAATCGTAATTTGTCTATTCAATTTAGACCACTTGCGCTTTCCTTATACGTGAAAACCCAAGTGTTGCCACTTCTGGTTTTCCTCGGGGTTAATGTTAATAAGTGAGTCACTATTCTACACTCGCACGAGCAATATATATGCAGTCACTAATTAACGCTCAGACAAGGCGGTTGTATCTTGCAAAACATTTTACTTATTCAATTTAGACCACTTGCGCTTTCCTTATACGTGAAAACCCAAGTGTTGCCACGTATAATTCTGGGGTTAGTGATAATAAGTTGGTCTCTTATCCAGTGAGTGTCTCCGGATTCTCCCGGCCTGCTAAGGTTTATTTTACAAGCACATAGTCTACTTACGGTTGCTTCTCCGGCCTTGCAGTTTCCAGGAGCCCGTTTAAATAATTAATCAAGATTCATCAGCCAAGCAGCAGTGTGTGGATCATGACTCTGGAGTTACAGGCACATAAGGTCTTATTTCTTTTTCCTATTTTCCACTTCCCTTATCCCCGATATGCGCTAAGGACTTGAATCTACCTCCACTGGTGTTAAGGTTTCTGCGTTTAAGGTAAGTGCCATTCCTTTTGGCTTGTTGAACATAATAAATAGTTTTGCTACATATTTTAAATTTAATATAATATTCATAATATGAACCCATTTGCTCTCTCTTTATTCAATATACATATATACAGTCCACTTAATATTTTCACCCCTTTTCTTTTATTTTCATTTCTTTTTTTATTTAACAGAACCCACCAGAGGGACTGGAAAGCCTATAAGAGGCGCCCCCTCTCACTTTTAATTTTCTTTTATTTTGATTTATTTGCTACTCTTTTACTAAACAAGCCGACTCCAAATCTGTTTGCTCTAATTTGAAGTCAACCACGTGAATCATATTAATTCACCGTACTAAAGAGTTCATCGACTGGTAGTTAGCGCCTTAAAAGAAAATAGAAGAAAAATAACCGCAGACAATATGATTAGTCCAATATAACATGGAAAATTATTATTGCCAGTTTATAATCTCACCATCGGGGGCACTCTAAGAAAAACTGTTATATAAAATTCAAACGACTTTCTCTAACTTGTTTTTTTCCCGCTAAAGTTCACATTATGTGTGTACATGTTTGTGTTTTTTTGTATAAGTTTTACTATATTCTTTGACTTGTCCTAGTTGATAGATAAACTAGGTTGTAGATGAACCTGCTATGGTTTATTGTACAAGCACATGGTCTATTTCCAGTTGCTTCTCCGGCCTTGCAGTTTCCAGGAGCCCGTTTAAATAATTAATCAAGATTCATCAGCCAAGCAGCAGTGTATGATCAAGACTCTGGAGTTACAGGCACATAAGGTCTTATAAGGGTAGTGTTAATAAGTTGGTCTCTTATCGAGTGAGTGTCTCCGGATTCTCCCGGTCTGCTAAGGTTTATTGTACAAGCACATGGTCTATATCCGGTTGCTTCTCCGGCCTTGCAGTTTCCAGGAGCCCGTTTAAATAATTAACCATAGCGCCTTAAATGAAAATAGAAGAAAAATAACCGGAAATAGAACGAGAAAGATTATTTTCTTGTTAGAGTATCACAAGAAAATTGTGATAAACCTATCATTGCAAAAAATGACAGGTTTATTTCTATGCAGTTAGTATTACAAGTTTAAAAAATCTGATGTATACAATCACACAACTTTCTCTTACTCCAGTTTTCAATGTGTTCTTTGCCACATAACCTAGCTGAGCAGCCACACTTAATGTTTTTTTACAATAAGGTGAAACTCTCTGTTATATTAAAGTGACGAATTTTCTTTAAATTTCAAATATTACTCATTTGTTTTAACTTAAATGAAGTGGCGGTATGGGGGCAAGTACCTGGCTTAGTACCGTAGCCAGGTAGATGTAGAAGTAATTATATTATAGTCTGGGCGAAAGCAGAATAACATTGAACCCAACTCTACGTAACATTTGAAATTTAATACCACAATTTCCACAGGGCTACCTAAATTCAATTTTTTAGGAAAAAATGGTTCAAACAAAAATGATAGTTTTATTTCTATGCAGTATTATTATTAGTTTAAAAAAATCTGTTGTGGGACACTCACCCAACTTTCTCTTACTCCAGTTTTCAAAAATGTAATTGACAAATTTTATAGTTAATACACCAAATTTAATGAAATGCTGTCGGTGTACTTATAGAGATAATAGCAAAAACTGTTCAGTAAAAAAGCACTTCCGGTTTACAAATTTTCTTGAAACTCAGAATTTTTTGCAATCTATTTATTTATAATTAATTTTGTTTACATGGTAGAATTGTATAATCCCAATTATGATAGCAGTTTAGAGAAACCTCACCACACTGCCAAAAGCCATTTTAAATGACTTTACCACCCTAAATAAAAGTTTTAGCACTTTATATCTGTAGTTTATACTCGTAGTATAAAGAAAACCGTTGGAACCATTTTAAAGAAAATGACAGAAAACTGAAAAATACTTTTTAGTAAAAACGCACTTCCGGTCATTTGATATTATTCAACCTCGGAAATTTCAACAACATATTTAATTCTAACTAATATTATTTTAGATGATAGAATTCTATAGAAAACTGAAATAGCACTTTAGAGGGCAAACCTACCCCAACTCTTCCCCAAAAAAGTGCCCTTAAGTGATTTTTTCCAGAGAAATGTTTTAAGTAAAAGTGTAGATCATTAAATGCGTAGTTGAAATTGTTGGAACCAGTTTTGAGAAAATCGCAAAAAAATGTGAAAAAACTCTGGAGTAAAATTGTACATCAGGTTGAGGAATTTTGACAGGTAACCTACTGTCAGATCCCATGGTGATACCTAAATAGAATATCACGTTTGAACTTTCTACGATATTTCGTTTTTGAGCTATGCTGTTTACATACATACAGACACACCCACATACACACACACACAAACCATTTTGTAAAAACGATTTATTTTTTTTTTTTTTTTGGATTCAGGGGACCCCAAAATATGTATTTCCGGTGAAAACTCGATTTCGAAAATTTGACACAATTACAATACTTCCTCTTCCTCTAGGAGTAAGGGAAAGTAAAAAGGAAATCTCTAAAAAGAAAAAATTCCAAAAACTAAAAAAAATTTATTCATTAAAGTCGGATTTTCGGTTAATCAATTTTCTTCAAATTTGGAATTCTAGCTACACATTTAATGTTATTTCATATTATATAAATGCTGGAACCGTACATCGTATTGAAGTATATAGTACCTTATAGGAAAGCTTAACGTTGCTGCTCCCCCCAAAAAACCCCCTAAACCATTTTTCTGGAGAAATGCTTCAAATAAATGTGTTGAGTATTTATGTGTGTAAATAGCTGACATACTTAAAAGAACATCGTTATACCATTTTCTTGAAACGCTGAAAAAAAAAAACATTCAGCAAATTCACATATTCTGTTGACGGATTTTGACCAAAAGTCATCTGTTGTTGTACTTAAATGGAACATCAAGTTGAACTTCCTGCATTTTTTTGCTTTTTAAGACAATTTCTGCTCATTCACTAAAAACATAATTTTCGTATTTAGATGACCTCAAAACAAGTAGTTCTAGTGAATACTTATATTTTAAAATTGGACACGTTCGCAATACACACACACACATATATATATATATATATTTATATAATATATATATGAATTTTATGTATATGTATAATACGAACAAATTCCACCCCATAGTCGTTTATAACATAACCAACCATTCCTTTAAATTTACTACATTTAAGATGTGGAATGACACAAAAGGATTTAGTTGGTCCAACGTTTCCGTTTAACTGAGAGATTTACGAACGTTTTATCTATTTCGTCGTGAATTAATACGTACAGCTCTTACATACATACGCGTAAGCACACATACGAACCACCCCGGCCACAAAACCTACTAAGCACTACTTTTCCGTATAAACTGGTCTCCATCTTTAGTAAGAGGACATTCCCTTTTTACCACCAAACTGCTTCTATTCCATTCCTAACCTATTTCTTTTGCCAAGTCCAACAGAGTCCAAACAGTAAGAGTAAGAGTGAACGAGAGGGTAAGTTTGTGTATTGGGAGAACATGAGGGTGTGGGAATGAAAGGGGGGAGAAAAAAAAGAAGAAAAGTCCGCTATTTCACTGAATTCTTACGCCGTATTTCCGAAGGTCATAAATATTGTGCTCCCTGTAAGGCAGTAGCTAAGAAAAGAACACCTTCCATTTCATAGCATTTCCCTTTATAATAGTCAGCTTGTGGTAATGTTACATATATCTATAAGAGGGGGAAAAGTAAGCAACATAAGGAATAAATGTCTCTCTAGCTATTTCCATCGTAAAGAAACAAATCTTCTTTTCATTATTCCCCTTTAATAACTGTTTTTTTATTTATTTTTTGTGACTTTATTTATTTTTTTATTTATTTTTTTTTTTTACTTTTTACTTCCTCCTGCTGCTATAAAAAGAATGATTGCAGTTACATCAAAGTTTTGATGTTGTACTTTAAATGAAACAGGATTTTCTCTTATTGTAATTAAAACAATTTAATTGACGAATTTCCACTTGGAATAATCGCACCTCAGGAGACCTTCATTGGTTACAATATTGCCTCTGCGGGTGTTGTTGTAGGCAGTTATGAGCTTGGACTTGTAAGTGGGAGGACCCCAGTTCGAGTCCAGCGTATAACTGCTAAATTTTATATTTGATTAAATAATGTTAATAGTAAAGTAGGGGTTTCCGCTCCCCTTCCACGACACTTAATTTGGTAGTTGGACGTTAGCCCGCCTGATTTCCATTTCACTTGCAGTGTTCACAAACTTTTAGTTGAGTTTAATTAAGCATAAAAAAAAGTGCATTTATACTGTGGACTGCCACACAGCGGCGGTATGTAGCTTGTAGCGGCAATTTTAATTTAAACATAACTTATAGGCATTTAGGTTCTAAAGCTTTCAAATCCTTTTTTTCCGAATAATTTGCTCACTATTGGGCTCAGCGTGGAAACAAAAAAAGAAAAAGAAGAAGCCAGCGTGGGCTTCACGCGGAGAGTTAGCGGCCAACCTATACATGGAAAAATTCGTAAAAGAGGATTTAGACAAGGCCACCCACATACCCGATTATTGGTATATGTGTGTACATGACAACTTTTTTATTCGGAAATATAGGAAAGACTGCTTTCTTTCCTCTCACACCTAAACAACTTACATTCGAATTATTTTTCACGATGGAGATTGAGGAAAATGGAAAGCTCTTGGATGTACTTGTTCAACTAACAAAAGTATGGAACATGGAACAACGGTATACCGGAAGAAAACCCATGCTTACCGATACTTGAAGAGTTCACACCCCGATCTTACACAGAAGAGAGGATTGATCGCTACGTTGTCAAATATGCTATCAAGATTGCCAAGCCACGGTGTTTATCCAAGGAAGAAAATCATTTTCGGCATGCTCTGAAATAAAACGGCTATAAATATACACAATCAACAAGCCTTTTAATAGGGCCAAACAGCCTCCTTCATGTGAGAAAACCTGAGGAGATAGAGGAAAGAAGAGTGAAAATGAGAGCCATCCTCACATACGTGCAGGGAGTGTCGGAGAAAGATTTCTAAGAGCCTGGCAAAACTCAATAATCATAACAGACAACGGACAGAAAAATGTTTACCAAGGTTTATACCAATTTATTTGAAAAATGATGAAACGAGGAAATGATGTCACTCACATCATTCATGAAACGAACGTAGTTGTATATTATGCAGGTCTGCCAATCTATCTAGTTCATCATAAAATATTATTTTATTTTTCATAGTCTCCTTAGCCACAATTTTTGGAAGCTTTTGATTCGGAAGTTGAAGCATACTATTAAAATAATTTAAATGAAGCTTAAAAGGTGGGGAAGAGCACTATTTCTAAAAGTAGAACATAATTAGGAGTGTTAATTGGCAAACAAAAGAACCTCTTAAGGAAAAAAACTTCGATATGTTTCAGTAATATAGCCTGATTCCTCAAACCTGTGATCTATAATACGTACATAATGGCTCTAGATGTACAGAAATAAACTTTGATTTTTTTTATCAAATTACGAGATAGATATTTATTTTTCTGGATATTAATTTATTTCAAAAGCTATTTAAGGCAAATTTTGCACAGGTTAATTTTTTTCAGAAAAAAATCTGGCGTGAAACATTCACACAACTTTTTCTTATTTCTTTTAATACAATTTATAATATAAAATGGCATTATTTTTTTTTTTTTAAACTCAAATTTTAGTACTTGTCACAACAAAAATATAGAAGCTGTGAGGTTTAAGTACCAACGTACCTACTAATCTTGGCAAGGAGAGAAGTGATGAAGATAATGAGAAATTATGGCCAAGTAGAATGCTCTAAAAACATTGAACCAACCACATAATGAAATTATGGTAATTGAAAAAATTACATTTGAAATTAACGTCACAAATTCCATAAAACTATCCATTATATTTTTGTGTGGGGGGGGGGGAGAGACATTTTTCAAATAAAAATAATGCGTTTTTATGTTTGAAGTTAGCATGCCAATTTGAAATGGAAAATCATTGTAACCGTTTCCTTGTAAATTCCAAAAATCTCAAAAACAAAATATAATATCCTAATAATATATCCTGTAAAATCGCACTTGCGGTAAGCCATTATTCTTTAAATTTGGAATTCCATCAACGCTTCTAATGTGTATTAATATCTAATTATGTAGGTGGTAAAATCATATATTACACTGAAGCGGTACTTTTGAGGAAAACAAACGCTATTGCATCCCTCGAATCCCCTCGAATTCTAGGGAAAATGTTGTAAATAAACGTAATAGGTATTTAATGTATGTAGATAGTGTAAAAGTTTAAAGAAAATCGTAATAGCTGTTTTCGAGAAAATGATGAAAAACTGAAAAACTTATTCAGTAATGTTGCACCTTTGGTTGATGGATTTTTGTCCGAAATCTTCGTGTCTTATGCTATGGTGATTTTGTTTTTAACATATTCTGTTATCACACAAACATACGCACATACAGAACATTTGCTAAAAAATATTTTCTTTATATTCAGTGGTCCTAAAATATGTATTTTCCGGTGAAAACTCAATTTCCAAAAACCTGGCACAATTGTAATACTTCCTCTTACTAGGAGAAAGTAAAAAAAAAAAAAATGGATTCAGCATTATTTTCATTTATTTATTTTTTTTTTTTTAAAGTGCACAACATCTAACCTCTACACATTTAGGTTTAGTGAAGGTGTGAATAAAATTCCTAAATATTTACACTTTTTGACAACTTACACCAGTTTACACCCCAATATAAGAGTGTAATTAAATCTTGGAGAAGTCCCTGGCTTTTTAAAAAATCATAATCTTGGACTTTTCAAGATTATTTTAAAATTCCACGACATTTAGATTTTATATATGCTAAGTTACCTTTAATTTGCCTGCAAGGGTTATCGTTGCATGCAGTTACTTGGGGAGTAGCAACCCATGGGTTACCACAGCTCAGTACTCATGCACTTCATCAGAACAGTCCACAATACACATAAACTACATACACTCTACTCTTTACAGATAGGGACAAACACAGTACACAAACTACGGTCTCCGTCCTTAGTTAGTTGGCGAAAGCCAAAGGAGAAGGAGGGATTAGCTCAGAGGTAGCGCGCTGGACTAGCAACGCGGAGGACGCGGGTTCGAATCCAGCATGCTGCCCTTAGATTTTTTCTTCCTAGGAGTCTCTACAACTCACTGTCCGGTGATAGGCAGGTATCTGTACCTAGATAACGCTGCTTGGAGGCCGGCTGTGCATTGGAGAAGGCTCCGGGGGCACAATATATCTTCCAGGTCGCAGTACAATAATCTCCTACAAAAATCTACAATCTACTTTTTATTACATATTATATTTACAAGTATTTGTTATTGATTTTTGTGAATTAATAGTTATCACATATTGTGAACGTTGTAGATCAGCAAAATACGCCTTCCTAAACCATCGCAGGTTCTAAAATGGCAATTTAGGGAAAAGACTAACGTCATAAATCTCTCCAAGTAATTAATAGCTAAAATATTTTATGGGATCTATTGTTAATTTACTAAAAAAAAAAAAAAAAAATTAATCTCACATTTCCCTTACGTCACACACTTCCTTAACGTATTTTAATTTGAAAATCCTTTGGCAGATTTGCTTTGTAGAATAACTTAATGATCAATATGATATGATTTTCTGGAGCAACTCGGAACAGCTCGGATCTTTGTGCAATTTCTACTATTCTCTCACTCCCTCTAAATAACTGCTCTTTAAATTAAAACTCATAAATTTCCTTATTGTTCTTTGTGTAATTTATTTTTATGTATTTTTTAATTTAAGGCGCGTCAACGTTCTATGGTCATTGGCGCCCTGAGCCTTCTCAGTGCACTACCGGCCACCGGACAGTGTTCTCTCGTTACCACACTGTCTATCACCGGGCAGTGAACTGTAGAGGCTCCTAGAAAAGGAAAATCAGAGGGCAGCACAATTGGACTCGAACCTGGGACCCGGAATGATATAAAATAATTATTGTTTTAATTCGAACATTAGGATAATTTAGTTTTGTTTTTTATATATACAAAAATAATAAAATAAGTTTAAATAACATGAATATTAAAATTAAATTAATTATATTAAAATAAACATTTCTTTTTTTGTACCTAACTGGTAAAGAGGAACTTGGTTACTGATTAACAATTTAATGCCACAGATTTCAATTTGTTTTTATTTAAATATATAATTTAATTAAATATGTTTTTATTCTTGAATGTATGCATACAAATATTATTATAAAAATATAGAATGATTAAACTGAATTATAAAGTTAATTCCAGTTTCCTTATTAATCTGTTGAATGAAATAAACATGTATATAATTTTATCAGGCAAAATTATCACCAACATAGCCTTACATTTAAATTTACTAAAGAAATTTCAATATTCAGTATGTTAGGAAAAAAAAAAATGAATGGAAAAAGGATACATTTAATCTTTGTATAACCTCTTTAGAAGATTCATTGAAAATGACCAAAGGAATACATGACGGCAAACCCTGATACATTCGATCGGGAGCCACAGATTGAGAAAAGTGCTGAATTTCAAGTGCCTTGGTTCCTATCTCCAAGTGGATGGCGCGTCGGATCTGGATATAGAAAAAAACGGGTGACCAGTGCAAGGAAAGCTATTGGATTGTTGAACCCTACCTTATGAAGCAGCAATATCCAGATGAAGATCAAGCATCTAATATAGGATTCAATAGTCCAGAGCATACTGCGGAGACCTGGACTATTAGCAAGAAATTGCAGAAAAACAAAAATAGCTGCGACAGAAATGGATTTCTGGAGACGGTCGGCCAGGAAATCTCGCATTGAGAGAAGAAGAAATACTGAAATAAGAAGAATTGCAGAAAGAGAAAAATCTGTGTCTTAAGAGATCGATCGCAGCTAACTTGCTTGGTTCGGCCATCTGAAGAGAATGCCAGAGAGCAGAGTGCCAAAAGCAGTGCTAGAATGGAACCCACCAAGCCGACGGAAAAGAGGTAGACTCAAAATAACTGGAGTGGAAGAGGTAATGGCTGGGAAGGGGATTCTGCGAAGAGGATGCAATGGATAGGGACAAATGGAGGCGCAATAGTGATGTATGATTGGGCTGTATAGTCGTACAACATAAAGGGAATGGGAGGACACATTTAGTTGAAGCATGGAGGACTCTCATACTTGAGGAAAACTCTTAAAAAACAAAAAACAAAAAATAACCTCTTTAGAAGATTCATTGTAAATGGCCAAAAGTACGAAATACGCCTATTGTTACCCCTTTTTATCAAAGGAATGTCATTCAATTAGGCCAATAAGATTTGTGGTCAAATCTAGTGAAAGCAATCTGTGGTTAGATAATTCGTCAACCACTGAATTAGGATTATCGAAGAATAGAATTAAGTGGTAGTTGTTACGCATGAAGTAGTCCTTCCAATTCATTTACATATAATATTACAAATATTTTCGAGAAAATCCATAATTAGAACTCCACTTTTCGATTAGTCATAAAAATCAGATGTGAATCAATCAACGACTTTCTCTTAAGCAGTTAGTACAATTATTATCAAATTGACTAATCCCGTTAAAGTTGAAAATCTTAATTAAATGTTCTAACAATTTGTTTGTAGAGGTTACCACAGCAGCATTCAGCAGATTCAACGCATTGTGGGTACCATATTCTGCAGCGTTTAACGGGAGGATTCCTGCTTAACTGCCCTCCTTGATGTCTTCCAGGCATTCGATCGGTTTTAGCAACCGAGTTTCCTTTTCAAGCTCAAGAAAATCCTTCATTCCATATATTAACTGATCCTAAAATCCTATATTACTGAACGATACTTTCAGGTCACACATAGCTTCAAGTTCTGCTCGTTGCTTCAACGTTACTTTCCTCGTGAAGGCCGTAGAACCCTTCTAGCCCTCTGCATTACTTACACCCTTTACACATCCGATAACCCACAATCCCAACACACAATCACCGCCTCATTTGCAGATAACAGTGCTTTCCATTCTACCGATCCAAATCCCTAATCCGTCATCCACAGCATCTAGAATTATTTGAATAAAATAGTATTATTGTACAAACAATGGAATCTTAAAATTAATGAGAGTAATAGCTCCAAAGCAATGTTTACACTTTGCCGAAGATCTTATCCACCACTATATTACAACACTTCATCCCACCGTAAAATACCTAGGTATGACTTTGTTCACACATGGAATCCTCATACTTGAGCTAACCTAATCCTCATCCTAAAACGACAAGAGCTAAACACACGATACAGACTTCTTCTTAGACTACTAGATAAACGCACCAAACTCTCATTAGAAAATAATATATTTAGATACAAAACAATTTTACGACCAAGCCAACCAACTCGAAAAGAATACAGTCCCTACAATCCAGAATCCTTTGCAAAAACACCTGTAGTGGTAAAAGTAAATGAAAATATATTTAATTTGAAAAAAAATCATTATTTGAAAGATATTCTAACATTCGCTGGCAAAAGGGACTATTCAGGTAAAGAACACCGTTACAGAAGAGTTCATAGAACTTATTCAGCTTTGTGTTTTAGCTCCTTCTCACAGGGGAGGATTTGAACTAACAAGAGAAGGCATTCTTTCGAGAGAGAGTCTAAATTCTGCTTTAACACTGACCAGTCTGAATGACACATTCTATCAGTATTAATCAAGGAGTCAACATCAGTGCCAGTTAACATAATATCTAGCTAAATAATTAATTTTAGAAGCATAGTAATGTGATATTGGAAAGTATTTAAATTTCTTTAAAGGTAATATATGTAATTTAATCTAGCACTGTGTTCTTACTTATTTCTTATTAGTTCTCATCACTTTAAACATACTCACAAGCCCCTTTACAATTATAACAAGATGAATATCTTGGATGGAGTTTGAATCACAGGGACAGTAAGGGGACTCTGAATGATTCGTTGTTGTGGTTGGTTCCGCAGAGCTGAAAAGCGTCAGAGATATATTTCGTGGTAGCCTGCTTCTTTTTGTGGTCTTCGGCCGGTTTCGGGCGTTCGCCCATCATCAGGATGCGTTTGTCAAACAGTGTGATAACATAGATTTGCAGAGAACAAATTTAGTTTATACAATGACTGGCCTTTAAATGTTTTTTTGTGAGGCCCTAACTAGGTTAAATTGGGAAGGGGGATGGTACCTGAGCGGGGAAAGAACAATGTTTGGGTCTTTAAAGTGCATACATACATTTGCCCTGTGAAAATCTATGTTATCACACTGTTTGACAAACGCATCCTGATGATGAGCGAAAGCTCGAAAATGAAGCACTCTATCACGGAAAATATCTCTGATGTTAAACCTATTCATTTAAGGGGCACAATTAGTGTATAATGTCTCAGATGTGCACATATCATTATGTTCTTATCATCATTTCTACTGACTGTATTATATATACAATATCAATAAAAGTTTATATAAAAAAAAATAGACGTAACATAAATGCAGTGCTGGCAATGTTGTGTACTTGTGTGTTAACACTAATAGCAAACATCTTGAAGTGATTACATTTCAATGAGAACACAGCAGCAATAACAAAACTGAACAAAACCCATTAAAAAGTGAAAACTAGCAGCAATTATTCTTTAAAAAATCATAAAATCAATGGTTTCAAAAAAATGTTTCAAATAAAAGAGATACGATTATTTCTGACTGGTTTGTATTCCAAATTTGAAAAAATCGTTGTAACCATTTTTGAGAAAATACTTAAAAAAATAAATAAATCAATACCCTATCCTGTAACCAATTTTCTGTTTAACCAGTTTCCTTCAAAGTTAGAATTCTACTAATGCTAGGATTTATTATTGTACCTTAATGTTTATGTAGGTGTAAAACCGTACTTAGATTGAAGTGGTACCTCAGAGGATAACATAACGTTGCTGGTCCAACAGATCCGCCCCAAAATTCCATTTTGTTGAAAAAAATGTTATATTTTGTAAAAATGATTTGCATCTATTGCGAATCTAACACAATATCACAGGAGGGATAAGCGGCCATGAAAAGAAACAGTCATAGATTCGTTATTCATCTTATATGGCCTCGTAGTGGGAAAATTTACTTATTCATTTCAAAATTTTTACTACAATATTACAATATAATAATGTAATCGCTTCCAGTACAATATTTAATTTTCTTCAACGGTTTAGGTCACAATCTAGACAAAAAAAAAATCATTAAAGTCATAGTTTCAATCGATGAATTTCGATCAAAATATTCATTTCATATTTAAAAAAACTGAATATGAACTTTAATTTTAAGGTACTTTTTGTACATATAAATTAGTTCCCTAAAATCTCAGGACCATCAAAAGGAATAGCTATAGATACATTAATTATAGGATAAACTTTGTAGTGTGAAACTTACTTATTCCTTTCAAAATACTACAATTAGAAAACAATGTAATTGCTTCCTTTACAATACTAAATGCTTCCTATATAAGTTTAGATAATTTCCACACAATAACATTTCATATATATATATATATATATATTGACTACAAAACATTTAGATATTAATAGAAATGTCATATACAAAAAAGGAAAGTGTCGTGTTTGTGGAAAAATAAGAAATATAATATAGTTACGCACACAAAGTACTTTAAGAGGCGAAGAATAACCAATTCTAAAAGAAATGCATGTATGAAAGAGTAAACGAGACAGCCAGACTATATACATACATACAGACACACGCACACAAAATGAATGGAAAGAAAAAGCAATAGGGGCTTGAAATATAGCATGTGATAAAGAAAGAAGTAAAATAATACGATTTTCCAGGATAAAATGGAGAAAACTGTTTTCCTTTATATGGAAAACACATACATATATGATGTTTATATATGTATATACATATGAAATAAACTAACTTTAAAAAATTATATTTTTTAAATAAAACTACTATAAAAAAAATATTTTTTATTTATTTTTATTTTAATGTTGCATTAAGTACATAAATATGTCTCGTCTTGAAGAACCGAAAGGTTTAATAGTTTAATAGGAGAAGAAAAAGTTTTTTCTTCTATTTCTACTTTATTAAAAAAAAAAAGAAAATCTATTCTAATAATCAGCAATGTTTTTTTTAAATAATGTTCACTATTAATTTTTTTTTAAAACCGTCATTATTATATTCTGTATAACAATTTTAACAGTTTCTTCTACACAGTAAATAAAGTTTGCTGGATAATAATCGGGGGAATGATGGAGCCTTTCTGTACTATTATACTTCGATTTCTTGATCAAAACATGCTATTTATTATATATCATTTTCTAATGACTAATCAATATTTATAATCATAAATATAATCATCATGACCAACTACAGCCATTTACGTGTAAGTTGGAGGGGGAAGAAATGCCGTTTCCTGTCAGTGTTGATTTAGCATTCAAGTCAATAACTTGAAGAAGCCTATTGCAATAACTCGATACATGAAAATCTAAACATCTATTATATAACAGTTGCACCATGCGTAGAATACGTTTTTACGCTTCCCCCACCATCCCACCTCATCCATCATTGTTCCCCTACCCCGTACTGCCAATTTAGAATCATTCCATTTCTGTTACGAAACACACTTAAACCATAGTAACATAACCTTTAAGCCCTTATAACATCAAAAATGTAATATATGCTACGACGGATAAATTCCCTGATGTTATCCAACATTGTGGACCCATCCGCATATTCAACTATTAAGTTAACTTTTATGCTTCAGCGGGCATTTTGATGCACAACACATAGGTTTTGTAATATATCGACGCATTGCCTATGTTGCAATAGGCTTCTTTAAATTACTGTTGATTTAAACGTTAAATCAACACTAGCAAGGAACATTTTTCATTCTACTTCATCTTCTATCTTCACGAAAATTGCTGTAAGTAATGGGCCGGACTTAATTTTGCCTTTTATGCATGCGATTGGCTGGCGGGTGACATGGCTTCCCACTACTCTTCTGCCAAAGTTGCTAGAGCCTAGCATTGCTCTGGAACACTGGATGTTTTCTTTTCTTTTTTTCATTTCCTAGAGCACAGGCACCCATGTTCTGCTCAGCGGAGCCTGACATCACTATTATGAATGTTATTTTCGCAGAGCTGCCTATAGCGTGAGGAAATGAAGTCCCGTCCACTAACAGCGGACGGGGGAAGTTGGAGAGGGAAGCAACGCCCTTCTTCTTGGTATACCCATCGTTTCCTGTCATTGTTGATTTAGCATTCAAGTCGTCAATAACTTGAAGAAGCCTATTGCAATATGGACGTAACGTCAGTTTTTATAACAAAAAATGATAACTCGATACATGAAAATTTAAACATCTATCATATAACAGTTGCATAATTCGCAGAATAATATTTTACGCTTTCCCCCACTATCCCACCTCACCGCTATCTTATCCCCCTGCCACATAACTCGAAGTCATACTTTCTTATTATGAGAAAACGTTCGTTCGGTTTATCATCTAAAATAAAACGTTCGCTTTTTTCCAAATAGTTGGTCTCTCAAAAAACGTATTATATGTAAAAATCACCGAAACGGTTTCAATCTGAAAACCTTAATGTTTTGTAATTAAAGTTTTTGACATTCACTTAACCCTTATTCTAATAGCAATAATTTATACTTAACTTCTATTTATTTTTGTTTATTATTTGTATAATTTAAATAAATCATTAAACATTGAGATTTTAATTTGCCTTATTAAATCAGTTTATTAAATGTAATTTGTTCTGTTTTATCATAGCTTGCTGCATCATTAACATTTAAATAACCAGTAATGAACTTTATTATTGCCCCTACCATTACAAATTAATAATTTCTAATCATCCATATGTCAAATTATAAAATTCATAACGATTGTATTACGAACAGATAGATAAAGATTTTATAGTATGATTTATTAAAAAAAACTACATCGGACAGTCAATATACCGCAGACAGAGTTCAATAAAAATAATGTTAACGGCAGAGCGCATAATATCATGTCTTGGCATAGAATCCAACTCATAATCCAAAAATACTGGACAGAAAAGTGTCGGTTTAGTATGATTTTATATCATAACAAACGGTTTAATGATTTAATAAATCTTTAGATGGGCAGATGGTCTTAGACTAGTGGACATCTTCCAATCAGATAACTTGGGAATAATAACCAGTTCCCTTTCTTTATTATTATTTTTTATCTTTTTTTTTTTTTTTTTTTATATATAAATCTTTCTTTATAATTTTGCTTTTCAGTTTTCTAGGGCAATGCTAGATTTATTTATTTTTTTTCCTAAGCCTTAATAAATAAAACTGTTGACAATTTACGTTAATTGCCGATTTACCTCGTACTTTACCCGCTCTCAAATCCAGTGTTTGTCAGCCAGGTCGGAAAATTTTTTACTTTTTAAATAAGTTCTCAGCTGGTAGCCAAAATATGCAAATTGCTAAAATTCAGTCTGTTTTCTTATTGAAAATTTGGAAATTTTAGAAACTGAAAAGTAGTTGCTATCATTATAAACTGTTAAGTACTTTTAATAATTATTAATTGAGTGTAAGTGAAACATCGACATTTTTTATTTTTTATAAAGTGACAATTAGTGAAATTAACTAACCTGAAAGTGTAAATAATATTTAACATTTAATTAGTTAATGAAAAGCATATGGTTTATGGGTGACACTTCTATTTACACTCATGCGTCAGACAGTTCGACCGAAGCAGCTTCTGCTGTAATTAACCAAAGCACTAAGCGACTAGTCTCAGCTGTTGTTTCACCGCCAAAACGGAAACAAAAAATGACTAAGTCTAAAAAGGATGGTACGTACAGTAAGGGTTTCAACGCACTACGAATAACGCTGCTGGTATAATCCCAACAGCTACAAACACAATTCAAGGGATATCTCAGGCTTCTCCGCAAGATTTCGGCACACCGGAAATATTAGCAAACTGCTCTCAACAAACTACTATACATAATACAATTCAGGAACCAACGTATACTGCTTCTCCAGGAGTTATTACTCCAAATCCTTTAGCTCTAATAGCTCCAAATGAAGAAAAAGAGATGCATGTTTTACTTCCCTAACACACTACTAAACCTCCGCCAATTTATGTAAATAATGTATTGAATTACCTACACTATGCAGAGATCTATGTGAGAATTCCACTCTAAAAATTTCACTTGCAAGTCCAGATTAAACGACGTGATAATAAACTGTGACTCTATTGAATCATATAGACTAACAATACATTACCTCCAGGGTAGCAGCACTGACTAACATAGTTACTAGTTGAAACAGGACAAGGCTTACAGAGTGGCATCAGATATTTACGTCACTCAACACCACGTGACATGATAAAGTATGAACATTCCAAATTAGGATTTCAGGCCAGAAATGTAACAAATGTGCTACATTCAGTTACTAAAGCTCCATTTCCCTTATTCTTCGTCGATTTAGAACCCCAAAATAATAATCCAGAGATTTTCAGCGTTCAAGCTATGCTATGGATAAAGGTCGAAGTACCCCACAAATGGGGCACTATTGTGCAATGTAAAAGATGTCAACGGTACGGGCATACCAAAGCCTATTGTCAACATAGTCCAAAATGCGCAGGCCCTCATCTTACTGGACAGTGTGTAAAACAACGATCTAGGCCAGCTAAATGTGCACTCTGTCAGGGACTTCACTCTGCCAACTACAAGGGATGCCAAGTGCATAAAGAACCTCAACGCGAAGAAGACCGCCACCAGTATACGAACATCCTTCCCCTGTGAGACGTGCGTATCAATCAGTGCCAAGACCGGACGCATTTCCAGCCTTAGGCCGTCATCAACCTCCACCTCTACCGCCATCTCAACATGTTTCTGACGCCCAAGCGGCCAGAGATGGAGCGGGTTTCAATCAGCTTCTCCTACTGCGGACATAACCTCCATCAGCAACTCCTTCATAACTGATCTCAAAAATACAATCACTCCGTTCATCAGCCTCCTGTCAATTGTTATATCCTCCCCCACCTAACTAAATAAGTTCCCCAACTCAAAATTCCCTAACCATCTTCCTTTGGATGCCAATGGTTTAATATCTCATACACTTGAACTAGACGCACAACTTCATTATCAACGAACAGACTTTGCACTAATCACTAAGACTCACTTCACTAGTCGATCACACTTTAACATTACTGGCTATAAGACTTACAGAACGGACCACCGAGAAGATGCGGCTCCCGGAGGCACGGCTATAATTATAAGAAATTCTATATCCATCACCTCATTCCATCATCTCGATCCACAGACTCTCTTCAGTCTACTACTACCAATCCCATCCAATATTCAATTCCAGCTGTGTACATTCGTCGAAATCGTAGCTTCACCTCACACAACTTCCTATACTTTTTTTAGTCATTGGGTAATCGTTTTATAGCAGGTGGTTACTACAAGGCGAAGCACCCTCAATGGGGCTGTAGATCAGCTAATCCTCGTGGCTGGGCACTAGTGGTATATCCCAAGCCAACCTTTCCATCCTTTCTCCTTCTGAACCCACTTATTGGCCATCCTCTCCTCAAAAACGACCAGACATCCTCGACTACTTCGTTTGTTCCAATAATGTATCCTCCATTCATTCAAAAATTCTCAACCTTCATGCACCTTCCTGTGATCATTCACCCATATTACTTATTTTAGATACAACGCAGACCCCACTGCTCCTAGATACAGATTAATAACGGGACCTATTGACTGGAAATTATTTCAGACTTTACTTGACCAGTCACTGGACCTCAACATAGCATTTAAAGATTCCTGAACAGATAGATGAAGCAGTCAACTTACTGACAACAAGCGTACAAAACAGTATCTGGGACGCTACTAAACAAAAAAAATCTAACCATAGTAACGCTAGTACATATTACTTACTGGTCACAATTAGAATGTTAATCACAGAAAAACGGCGTGCTCGAGCCATATGGCAGTGTTCTAGATACCCTTCAGACAAACAGAATTTTAACAGACTTACCGGACATTTAAAGCACGAAGTTCAGAATATTAAAAACGAAAGATATGAAAATTACACATTATTATTGACAACAGCCGACAACTCTTTATGGACAGCTACTAAACGAATACTATCATATAAAACTCCCTCCCATCCCATACTTCGTACAGATGGCTGTTGGGCCAAAACTGACGAAGAAAAATCCTGCTTCTTTGCCCAACACCTCTCTGAGATATTTACACCTCATCATGACATCCTCGACCCACAGGACATGGCAGACATAGAAGAGCAATTAGGCATATGCCTTCCTCTTACTTTACCACTTAAACTATTTTCTCCCAGTGAAATAAAACATTTAATTAACCAGCTTCCTCTAAAAAAAAACCCAGGCTATGACCTGATAATCTCCCAAATCCTCCGAAACTTTCCTAAGAGTCATACATTTTCCTAACTTATATTTACTACTCTGTCCTAAGAACTACCTACTTTCCTGCCCTTTGGAAATTTTCAGCAATAAAATTGGTCCCAAAGCCCAACAAACCAGTTAACCTTCCTTCATCCTTTGTTGTCCATAATGGGTAAAATTTTGGAGAAGCTCTCACTTAAACGCCTGTATCCTCTTCTTCAATAAATGAAATTATACCTAACCATCAATTTGGCTTTCAAGCCCTTCACTCCACCATTCAACAATGCCATCGCATTGTAGACACCATTGCATCCTCTCTTGAGCAGAAGCAGTATTGCCCGGGTGCCTTTCTTGATGTCGCACAAGCGTTTGATAGAGTTTAGTATTCAGGCTTGCTGTGGAAGCTCAAGGGCGTCCTACCGAATACCTATTTCCTAATCTTAAATTCCTATTTGTCTGGCGGACATTTCTGGGTCAACCATGGTTCGGCCATTTCTCCTATATATCCTATCCAAGCTGGCGTCCCGCAAGGGAGCATTCTTGGTTCTCTTCTCTACACTATAAACATTGCTGACATCCCCACTTCCCCTCATACACTGCTCTCTTTTTTTGCAGACGACACTGACATCCTCTCCCCGCATAATGATCCCGTATTCCATTTAGAAATCTTCAGAACCATTTAAACTCATTGGAAACCTGGTGCAAAAAATGGCGAATAAAAATTAACGAGACAAAATGCCATTACACTACTTTTACATTAAGACGGACTATATTGCCCCCTTTAAATTTTAATGGTATTTCTCTTCCAACTGCTGACTGTACGCTACTTAGGGTTGTACATCGGCAAACGACTCACCTAGAGCTCCCATACACGATTAAAAAGACAAGACCTCAACAGATGATTTAAACTATTATCACTACTGGGCAGACGATCTAAACTATCTCTACAATATAAAAGACTGATTTACCTGGTATTACTCAAACCTATGTGGACATACGCTATTTAACTGTGGGGTTCAACCAAAAATTCCAAATACCGCCGAACCCAGTCATACTAATCCAAAATCCTCAGAAAAATTGTCAATGCTTCCTTCTATGTATCAAATCGCACCCTACATCAAGACCACAATATCCCTTAAATAATCGAAGTTGCTAAAACCAAATACAAAAATGTTCCGTCTATCCCTCTCTGCTCACCCTAATCCTTTAGTACGCCAGCTAAGTTCCTCTACCCTTCCAGATAATACTCCCAGACAATTGAAACGCCGCTGGCCTCGAGACTCTCTAATGAATAACTAAATTATTAACTAAAAAAGGCCATATTTTTTTTGTTTTTTTTCTTATGTAGTCTCATCTCTGGGTGAGTTCTCCACACAAGTGACTCTGGTGATTTGTATCTTTCCGCACATTTACTATGGTATTTATATACAGATGTAAATTACAAATAAATGAAGAGAAAAAACTTTTTCAATAATTCCTTGTTTGAGTTTAATTTCATAATTTATAACTATTTTTTTATTGTTTATTTACGTATATATTTTTTTAATTCTTGATCAATTATGAAATCCTTAATTCGATCGATTCGGACCTCTAAGCACTACACAAGGTGTTGTCACGAATAGCCTATGAGAAGACGGTTTTCCTATCTTTATACAACTTCTAGTTTCAGTATAGAACGCCATTACACTTCCACACACTACCAAGCTATCTTTTGATTTAAATAAAGCCAGAAGTTTAAAATTTTAATCGCTTTTTATTTTGTTGCAATTCATTCAGCTGTGACTTTATGTAAATATTTTTAAAATAACATAAAAAATTCACGTAACATTAAAATAATATGAATAATTTATTTCATTCAATATTTATTTGGAGCTCTAACTTCATAATATTAATTAATATTCCTTTTCATCCTTCCAATACATATTTATTGGTTTATCATTATAATATCATTTTTATGTCACCATTAGCCAAATTAATCTTTTCATTATTCAGTCAATTCGTTTTAATCCACAGACCTGTTGAACTGGTTGGTCTGAATGTGTTTTTCATTTGTATTTATTAGCAAAAATCAGCGGCTTGATTTATTGTAAACAAGATGCGAAGGTTTTTTTTTTTTTAATGCAGATTTAAATTTAAATTTTCATTAGAATATTTAGTAGCATTTTTAGCCTAATTTTATGCAAAAGGGTGTAATTTTGAGTTACCTTTTAATTTAAACCTGTGAACTGCATATTTGTATTGTTTAACTTGCTATTAAACCACATAAGTAGTTTAGGTTCCGGATAGGGTTAGCAAAAGAAGATGTCGCTATCTTTTACGGACTCCTCTTAGGCATCTAGTTGTATCCTTTACTGAGTATTGTGGGTTAGGAACAGATCTTTACCTAAAGCTATTCATAGTTGTTGTAGTTGGTTCTGCAGAGGTGGAAAGCATCACAGATATTTTCCGTGATAGCCTGCTTCTTTTTGTGGTCATCGACCGGTTTCGGGAAATAGCCCATCCTCAGGAGGTTTTGTCAAACTGTGTGAAAACATTGACTTGCACAGAGAAAAAGTGTAGGCTATCACGGAAAATAACTCTGATAAAGGGATTCATGCAGGAACCCTTTTTTTGTAGAGTTTGTGAGCCAGGGAAAGATACATGCATACATTTTATGATAGATTGCTAGGTTATGAAAAGATTAGCTTCAAAATCTTGGTCTGTGGAAGATTTTTATTTAGAGACGGTTTGTTGTTATTTTTCTTTGGGCTACCTATTTTGGAGGCTTATTTCCTGCCCAAAAACGAATAATAAAAGACTTACGTGTACGTAGTTATGTATACGAAACATAAAGTAATCGTTGACATCCAAAATATCTTTAAAAGTTGAAAAAAAATGTAATTCAATAAAATGTAAAGTGCCTCGTTGTCAGATTTTAACCAAAAACTTTATGTTCGAACCTATGGTGGAGCACTTCAAGTTTGAATTTTTTTCAATTTTCCGCTTATTGAGTTACACTGAGCAAATAAAGTGAAACAAAAACACTGTTTCATGGTCAGAGGAACTCAAATCATGTTTTCCGATAAAAACTCATCAGTAATTTTTCTTACAACAATTAGAAAAAGTAAAAAGAGATTTAAAAATGAAGACATGTATTCTCTTAAAAAAAATCCTTCAAAAATGTAGCGAAACTTATTGTTAATAAGCATGTTACTATAAGAAAATAAAGAAGATACAAAGAAAAAAAAATGTATTTATGTCCTGGGAATGAATTCCCATAAGGGCAACTTACAATATTAATAATTAAAAATAAAAGTTGTATTGTACACTCCAAAAAAGTAAATAAAATAAATTAAATTAAGAACAGAACAATAAAAAAATTAATATGTATATATATATAAAAAATTAAAGAAATAAAAATCAAATTAACAAGATTGCTGAATATTAAATAAGTGATCTTATAATTTACTTTTGAAAGTTGTTAATGTTTTTGATGCTTTAAATTGATATCGGTATAGAGATTCCAAAATTTACTTCCTGCAATGACAAAAAGATCTCTGGTGGTGGTGCGAAGCACCTGCATGACTAATTCTGTCAAGTCAGTTCTGATAAATCGTTTTTTAACATTAGATTTCAAAACAAGTGAACTGGCTAGGTACGAGGGGACCCCAGTGCTAAGGTGAACTTAGAACATCATACCCAAGAAATATTTTTTTCCTATTTTCGCAACTAAACCAATGAAGAGATAAAAGCTGAGGAGTTATGTGTTGAGAGCTTTTTGGATGTGGTGAGGTGTATGTGTATGAATTGAGGGCTTTTTGAAGTTCAGTATTCAATTCACTATTGAGGTCATTATAAACTAAACAGCAATCTTCTAAATGAGGAAACACTAGCCTGGAAATGAGCATCTTTCGAAGGACCGTAGGTAACACATGCCTATTATATTTTAATTGGTAAATAGTTTTATAAATCCTATTGGGAATCTGTTGTATATGATCAGTCCAAGATATTGTATTGTTAATAATTACACCTAAATTGTTTGCTCAACTAACTTAGGTAATAGAGCCACCATTATTACAATATGTGGTAAATTCTCAAAATGAATTCTGCTAATGAATTTCGAGTTTCCCATAATCAATGCCTTAGTTTTTGTAATATTTATCCTAAGAGAATTACTTTCGGCCCAAGAAGATATCGAAGAAACATCGAATTGAACTTTACGAATGCCTTCATCTAATGAAGCAGGAAGAAAATGGTAATAGATATGCAAATCATCAGCATATATCAGATAAGTACAGAACTTCATCACTTGGCTGATGCTATTTACATAAATAGAGAAAAGTAAAGGACCCAGTACTGATCCTAGCGGAACTCCAGCATTATCCTGCCAGCCAGAAGCCATACTATCCACCATAAGTTGTTGTTCTCTGTTTTCAAAATAAGATTAAAACCATTTCAATGAGCTCACAGAAAAACAAATATCTTTCAACTTTCCCAATAATAAATTGCGATTAACTCAATCAAATGCCTTCAGCAGTTACCTCTAGCAATGCATTCTGCGTGCTGAATCCCGTTCGATAACCTGATTGAAACGGGTCGTGTAAATTATTGTGATCTGGATAGTCTGATACTCGAAAAAACACTATTCTTTCCAAGAGTTTAGATAGAGAACAAGGAGAGAAATTGGACGGTATATTTGATTGGAGTATAGTTAATTGGAGGGTCGAGTTATGGTAGTCCTCAGAGCTCCTATCCCTCATCAAGTTGGTTCTCCTATGATAGTACAAAATGCAGGTTTGGAGACTTGTCTGCTCGATATGCTTAACAAAGGATGTTATTTTTAAAATTATCGTCACTTGTGACAACTGGGTCTACACTCGACAATCCAAATAAGCTGACTTGAAGGAAGAAAGGAGAGCCAACTCTTGAAAGCAAATACTCTCTGCCAGCTGACAAGGTGCTTGCAACCATTTTCTTTGATTACCGCGGCATTTGCTAGCTGTTAGACGAGGAAAACGGACTTATCACCGAAAAGTGCATAACTAGCCAATTAAAAACATGATTCTTCTCCACGATAATGCTCGGCAGCTACTGCAGTTGTAACATGGGAGAAACAGGCGAAAATATTTTGAACATCCGCTCCTTAGTTCAGATTTGTCACACTGCGATCAAATGTCTATGACATTCTGTGTGTTGAATCCCTTTCGATAAACTGATTGAAACAGGTCTTGTAAATCATTGCAACTTAAGTAGTCTGATACTTGAAAAAACACTATTCTTTCCAAAGATTTAGATAGAGAACAAAGGATAGAAACGGGGCGATAGTTACTTAGAGAGGTGGGATTTTTTTGACATAGGAATGGGTTTGATACGAGATTTATCAAGAAGATAAACATAGATACAAGAAACGAGTTACAAGAAAATAAACTGAATTTTTCTCAGGTAAACTATTTTTACATCCGTCTCTATAATTATAACGAACTTAGTTCCTATTTTTGAATGTTATAAGAAAGTTAATAGTTAATATTCTTAAAAATTAGAAGGTAAAAATATAAAGAAAGACATTAATCTTATTTAAATATACATCAGAATGTTATTGTTATTAATATTGATATTATTTTCCTGAAACTTATATCAAATGAAGAAGTACCATTGGTTGGAAATAGTTACAAAATAGAAAGAAGAAGCCAGTGTCAATAGGTCGCAGGTAGAGGTGTCAGCAACGTTAGTCATCCTTCAACCATGACTATACTTCCATAAATATTTCTGTCTGACCCAACTTATTCATTCTTGTGGATAAGACGGAAATTGACAGTTTTGCCCAAGGCAGTTATTACATCTTCAGAAGCATGTATTTTTACATTAACGTTACCTCATCATATAGAGAGATGTCTTTTCTCTATCTTCATTTATAACAAGTAAATCTTCATTTTGTCAAAAAAGTTCAAACTTGTTAAACATTAGCATTTTTCAATAGCTATTCTTAAAACATTTTTAATGAGCATTGTAATATATAAATTCTTATAATTGCTGCAAATTTTTGAATTATAAATAAGAAAAAATTTTACTTCATTACGACATTCTGTAACATATTTCAATTTTCAAATTCCAAATTGACAAATATATTTGAAACTCTGTATTTTGCAATACATAAATCATGCAATATATCATACAAAATATGGATTACTGTAGATACTATAAAATATATTAAACAGCACTTTATGAATCTAAATAATACTTAGAATTACTTAGATCAGTATCATCGCTTCAAAGTTGTACGTGAAAATTCGTATATTATTTCCAAGCAAAATATGATGGAAGCTCTGGTTATAGAATCTAGTTCCATACACACCTAGGCTGTCAAAGCAATCTTCGTGGAGAAGTATGGATTACTTTGAATGTGCCACCATTTGTATTATTAAATAGTTTTGTGCAATACATTTGTTCGGTATTTAATATAAATTCAAATTTTCCGCCAACAGCGGAATTTAATAATTCCGCAATAATTTAATAATTTATTAGGCTGAGTCCTAATAGATTAGAGAGGGGCATTTTTCTTCTCTCTCAGCCAGTCGCCATTTTAAGCTCGGAGGAGTAAGTTGTTATGCAACACTTTCTTGAATAGATTACAGTGTAATACCTATACTCTTCATGCCAGTTCCGTTGCCCTTAATTGTGAATACCCAAGTTTGTTACTTCTGGTTTTCCTGGGTAATATTAATAAATTGGTCCCTTTTGTCGAGCTCGGTTCTCTCGGCCTGCATAGGTTATTGTGAAATCACATGGTTGTAACTTCTGGTCAGTTTTCTGACGTGCTATTTAATTATTATCTACAATCATCAGCCAAGCAGCAGCACATAGATAGATCAAGACTCAAGAGTTACAGGCGCAAAAGATTTATTTCCTTATTCCTATTTCTCCTCTGCCTTGTCCCCGATTTGGGCTAAGGACCCATGGGTCTTCCAGCACTGGTATATAGGATTCTGCGTTTTAAGGTAAGCGCCATTTCTTTGGCGGTCGAAAGTGATACATAATATTTGCTGCCCATTTTTTAATTTAATTTATATATACGTAATCATTTTTTTTCTCATATAATTTTTAATATTTTACTTTCACATTTTGCTCAATATATAATATAGTATATAGGTCCACTCAATATTTTATTTTTTGTGTTTTTTATTAAATAGAGCCCACTCGCGATATCTCACATCAGTTTGTATTATTAATTATTTTTCCTGTATTTAGTATACAGAGCGTAGCAGAGGTCGAGATAATAGGGTGTAAAAGAGCTCACTTTGAGTTTTTTTAATTTTTTGTTATTTAATAAACAAGATTCTTATAAATAAATATTCCAAAATTAATATTTTATAAGAAATTATTTTGATCAGAGACATTTTCCGTAGTAGCCTGCTTCATTTTGTGGTCATCGACCGGTTTCGGGCGTTCGCCCATATTCAGGATGCGTTCATTTCAGACAGAGTGTCAACACAGACTTGCACAGAGCAAATTTACTTTACACACTCAAAAGCCATATTAGGCTTTATTTTACACACTCATCAAATTATTTTGATTTATACACTGTTCTTTAGAATTACTACTTATTACTTATTATGTTGTAGATCTTAAAAATAAAATATCAGAAGAATTCACTTTCATGTATACTTTGCTTTCTTGTCTGAAGGCTACTTTTACATCTAGAGGGAGGTCTTTTATAAATATTTATTCAATATTTTCAATTAGAGATTATTAATAGTCATAATTTCTTCTAACTGAAATTTTTTAAATTGGATGCAGCAATCTTATAAGTCTTCCAAAACCTTCTTAAAATTAATAAATATAAAAAAATACCTTTTTAATTTGTGAATAGTTAATCTTTTTCTGCATTAGAGTACCAATTTAATCTGGCTGCTAAGAGTACACATGAATCAAATATATATTTGTCTCGTGACTTATCAATTATTTTATCTGGTATTGAATTTGTTTTATGTGAATTTATAGTTCACAATAAGATGCATAGAGACACCACAGCCTTATGAGCCTTATGGTTATAGGCAATAATTGCCGCCTGACCTGCTAATTTGTTTGACACACCTGTGTGGTAAATGTCACTCCTTTCCAGTTGAAAATGATCCTGGACTGCTGCCCATGTGTTTACGTAGACAGTCAAACGACACAAATGTAGCGACAACTTAATTTTAAAACCTGTAGATGGAGCTAATTGACGTCACAGTTACTAGGAAGCTTTGGCAAAGGGTGGAGCTTAACAGCCATTAAGGTGTCAAAACTAAGTTGCTCAGCATATTGGTATGTATGAGTTTTATGGCTTGCCGTATAACAAATTTTTCGTAAATGAAGCATACAGAGGAAGTGACCATGTTCACAGCTCATTATATACCGTTATATATTTTCGTTCCGACGATAAAGATAATTATGATAAAAATTTAAGCTTTCGCGAAATGTTAGATAGATGACGCTATTGTATGTATCATGTAAATAGATACATAATATCAGGTCCATGTGGACGTAATTGATATATACTAGAAATATTAAATATTTACCCCACCATTTCCGTAAATCATTTAATTTTAATCGCAAAGAATTGCATTCATGTGCTTTACTGTCGAGATTGTACATCAACATGCTTGTCTGATTCAGCGGCGATTCAGTCTTCGGCGAGGATAGTATAGTGCAGCTTTATTTAATTGGAAATGTGCCGCATTGAGGAAAATGGCTGTGGATTGTATGGAAGTTGAGGAAATATCTGATAAAAAATGATGAGAATGGTAGGCATGGCTGTGTTTTCCGGATGTCAGTACTGTATGGGGTAAAGTCGTGAGTGACAGAAATGAACCTGATGTGAAATGGGTTTCTGTAATCAGGATCACGCCGTATAGTAATACGTTAAGTTCGTTGAAGCTAGAGCTTGCTTTGCTAATCATTTTGTTTCTACAACTAGACTTATCAGGCAAGCATTTTGTGCACCGAGCACTCTTCTAATTAGAATTTTGCACTGTCAGGTAACTAGAAACTTTTGCAAAATAATTTCAGAGACAAATATCCTAGGAATGACTTTTAATGTAAAAGAAACGGGGCAGTTTTTTTTTTTTTTAACAAAAATCTACTTTAAGCTGGTGATGTAAGAAATGTAGAGAGTTTAAGAACGCAATTCTCCAGGTAACTTGGCAGGTAATTAATAAAATTGACACTTTTGTACATATTGGAACAATGTAACAAATATTTAAAGATAAGGTCTGTTATTATTGAATTTATAGTTAATAGTTTTTTATAGCTGATTATAATTAATTATAATTTAATTTAATTAAATCTTTCATATAAATGTATTGTTTGCTTTGCTTGATCATGTTTGGGCGGCCTATTTTGTACAGTTTCTGCTTCTTATTGTTGGACATAAGTATGGTTAATTTTCCGGGTTCCTGGCTTTTTTTATTGTTTTTTTGTAGTTTGAAGAAATGAACAAAAAAGAAAAGAAAGATGAAAATGCTTTTGAGGCTACAAATTGTGCAAATTTTATAACTTTAATTATTTTAGCTTGATGAATTCTATTTTAGCTTTTTTATTCTTCTAGTTGTGTGATTGTTTTAAATAATTTTGAGATTAATATCTAGTTTTTAATTTCCTGATTTTAGCTAGTTTAGAATGGTTTTGTGTTGTTATGTATATATATATATATATTTTTCAATTACTTTTATCAGGAATCTCTCGTTTTCTATTTTTTAATTATTTACTATTGTAACATATATGTAACATTGTTGTTTTAAGACAACTCCCTCTGTATGCCTTCGGGCCAAAACAGATGTACAAATAAATAAATAAATAAATAAATAATAAAATTGACACTTTTGTACATATTGGAACAATGTAATAAATATTTAAAGATAAGGTCTGTTATTATTGAATTTATAGTTAATAGTTTTTTATAGCTGATTGTAATAGCCGACAAATTTACGATCATGTCAAACAAAACTAATCTTAACTATATAACATCATACAATATACAAAATGGCTATATTTGTGTGTAAAATGTTATATTCAGTGCACACACACACACACACACACACACACACACACACACGAAAACCTGGATGTGTGGTTCTCCTAACTGCAGTTAGTGAAGGTTATTGGCTGGTAGAAGGCCCTAACGGACCTTTTCTTACCGACCTTACTGTAGATTCACTATATCTGGCCATATCTTACCTACTATCTGAGCCTACACAATAGCTACGGCCAAGTTATGGTGGATTTATCGTTACGCTTCCAAGGTTTTGGTTTTATTACACAATGTTATTTTATATCCTCTGGCTGATCCTTGGGTACCAAGCTTATAGCCAATGATCGCGATTTATTTTTTCAACGGTAAAAAAAAAAAAGAAAAAAGAATAAGGGGTGGGGATAAAAGAATGAAAAACGTATCAACTTCCGACCTAAATAATATTTTTATTTGTATTCACTTATTCATGGATCATTCTATTTACTTAATGTTAGGGGTGCGATAAATTTAAAATATACAGTTTGAAAATTTATTGCATCATTCTACAAACATAAAAAAATTACTTTGAAAATATACACTGCATTTCCAAATTTATTTAAAAGCGTTCCCAAATGTATTTAATTTTTTCCGAAAATATTTAATTTTTTTTAAAAATCATTCTTGATATATGATGTGATGATAATGCTGATTAGGAAAGGGGGTTAACTTATTGGTTAAAATCCACCTTTAAAAAATATGTTTATTTAACATGTCGCCTTTTTTTTTATATTTTTACCCTATTAAAAATAATGAATGGTTGGTACTTTTTACTTTTTACTGTTACAAAAAAGAAATATGGTGATTATGCAATAGATTTTTCGTAAATATTTAAAAAAATTAAAAGACAAATTAGAAATTATGATGAATTTCCTCCAAACAATTATTATTAGCTATCCCAAGAAAAACGAACAACAAACCAAGTCTAGAACAAATATCCAGACACGGTTCATATCACGCCACCTATGATTCATTGCAACCCGAACAAATTGGACAATAACCTTAAAGGAAAGTAGCCTAAGCTCTTCCACAGACATCCTGTTCCGACCAATGTTCCTAAGCCTAAATTCCTCACAACTCAAGCAATCTATCATAAAATGGATGGATGTTTCCTCCTCAAAGTTGTGTCTCACAAAGCCTACAAAAGGGATTCGGCATGAGCTCCATCAAGTAGAGGTGTCTGTATCTTCTTAAACTACAATGTGCAGTATGGGATCCAGTCAGATGCCTGAGAGAGTTCTGTGAAAGACACAGCAATGTCCGGACTCCCATTGAGCATCTTAGACTGCCGAAAACCTACTGTGCTCATCCATAGGGATGAGTGCTATGAAGCTATCCATGACCGGATGCCTGACAGACATATCCTGTAGGCATAGCAACATCATGCTGGGGATCAATGAAAGGGAGAGAGGCGCTCAAATTTGGCAAACTTATCCAACTCTTCATTTCCGAAAATTCCCATATGACTTGGTACCCATACTAGAAGCACTTGAAAAAGTGTCAATAAGGGTTTTGTGAGAATTGATTGCAGGAAGAGAAAATCTCGTGAGTGCTTCACACCATCTTTTATTATATTAATTTTTTCCTTAACTTCATTTTAAATGAAATATTTATCGCTAAGCAATATAATTTTAATTTTTTGAAAGAGACTTTTGAGAGATTTTTATTTCTTTCATTAACTGCTCTTTTGAAACGATTAGCAATAGGACGATGATTATAAACAAACGTGTTTATTATTGTCCAAGACCCTTTCTTCATAGTCACTATAAGACACACTTTTCCTCGTTGATTATGATATAAGATCATTTGTTGTGTTCGAGGAGAAGAATCAAATATCGAATAGTTAATTGTATCTGCATTGGTGGACGATATCCAACTGAAATGTGTCTGCGATACTGGTTTCAGATTTTCTCAGAAACGGGTTCAAGTATATGTAAAAATGTTGACCTCTACATATAAAGTTTCTATCACACTCTTAATGAGTGATTATATTGTAGTGGAATCGTTTATTGGATGATCTGATCCCACCGTGATACCACCAGATGTAGTGGAATCGTTTATTGTGATTCCTCAGGTATGTAGTAGATGTCTTGAAAAGGGCGGAAGTTAGTTTAGAGATTTTTGGAAGTTAGTGCTCGAAGTATTAACACGGAATTTATAAAAATAGACTGTATTTGAACAATAATTTAAACGTGAGTAATGGTAACTATTAACAAGAAATACTTAGAAATAAAATAGGAGGTAAATAACTAATAATTTAGAATGATTAAAATAATTGAACTAAGATGCACAACTAAGGAAATAAGTATAAATAAAAACTGTATAGGGACGCGGAAACTGCTGCTCGTATAATAATCTTGAAGACGTACTGAAGTATAATCATATAATCATCCCCTCTTCCAAGTGGGAGAAGTTTATATTTAGTGTTAGCAACACCACACCAGACATCTTCCCTAGGTGTGCGGACCTTGGTTATTTCGGTGACCAGCGATTTAGGTCAGTGGCCAGCCTTAGCGGTGCTTGCTTTGATGTAAAGCATCGACCCTTGGTTTTGTTTGTTTGACCGCGGCCTTGTCTTGAAGACAGCAGCCGGCTAGGCCACTAGTTATAAATTATTCTTTCTTTGTTATGTGTTGTAAAGGTTTGACATTGCTATGGCCTTGCCATGTCAAGGTCATAGCAATGTCATTACAAACTGGAATCAATGATTGAGCTTAAATTGTGTATAAAGTAAACAGCTTTAGTTTACACACCTTTTTATCATTCATACAAATATATTCTTTTGTTATTCATACAAATTTGCAACGTCTAACTAATTATTATTGGATATTAATGAACGTAACAATTGAATAAACGAATAGAAAAGATGAATAAAATAATAAACTAATATATTTATATAGATTTTAAATGTTGCACTTTTCCTGAAATCTGAAGGATTGATGAGAGTCGTGTATATTTATTTGTTTATTGTCCGGCACACAGATCGGTTATATAATGTGAAGTTTGGAATGAGTGATACTTTTTCTAGAAACGGTAATGAAAACATCGTATAAACAACTTCTAAAATATGCTTTTAATGAACAATAAACTACCCTCCTATAACTAGCCTTTTGTGTATTTAATAGAAATAGAAGAAGTTGAGCTGTATTCAGCTACTTTCAGTTAAATATTCTTAATAATGTTTTCACCAATATTTTAAATGAACATTCTATTAAATTCTATTAAGTTAAGCTCAAAAAAAAAGTTTTTGTTTATTACTTCTAGCAATTAGCCGGGCAATGGGTAACTGCATGCGCACCCTAAGGGTAACCACAGCTCAGTACTCCATGCACTTCGTCGGAACAGTACACAATATACTTAAGCTACCTACACTCTACACTTTACAGACAAGAACAAACACAGTACACAAACTAGGGTCCCCGTCCCTTGTTAAATGGCGAAAGCCAAGGGAGAAGGAAAAGATTAGCTCAGTGGTAGGGCGCTGGACTAGCAATGCGGAGGTCCCGGGTTCGAATCCAGCATGCTGCCCTTAGATTTTCTCTTTCTAGGAGCCTCTAACCACTGTCCGGTGATGGGCAGTATTGTCTGTAACTAGAGAACACTGTTTGGAGGCCAGCTGTCCATTTGAAAAGGCTCCGGGGGGGGGGAATAGATCTTTCAGGTGGCAGTACACTAATCCCCTACAACAATCTACAATCTACCCAAACTGTACAATCCAAAAGAAATAATTGATAGAATTATTTTTATTTTTTTTTATTATCAAAATGCTATTCCTAATTTTCATTATCTATACAGCGGTCAATCTTATGAAATACCTTGCATGTGAAAATAGGAATTTTAAAAACTTAATATAATTCAGTATTTGTTACGGGCTCAGACTGGGGACATCGCCATTAGAATGCCAGTCATCCGGATTCATTGCTGTGTACCGAGAGAAGCAAATTTATTCACTGTTCGCAGAAAGCATTCTGTTCTATAGTATTCCATCACTCTGAAAGATATATTTCAGAAAAATAGAAGGCTTTGAAATCGATTTCTTGAGAAGGTCGGCAAGAGCGGTCAAGAACAAAAAGAAAAATAAGGAGTGCAGCAGTCCTGGTAGTAACGAGGACATTACTATCGGTTTCCACAAACTTATCTCAGCTGGTATGATCATGTTCAAAAAACACCAGATCAAAATTGGCCAAAGTTTGCCAATTAAGGTATGGTTACTAGTTTTAAAGAAGACAGGGAAGATCTAGACCAAAATGACAACAATAAAGGTTTACAGGAGTTGTGGAGTCGGCACATCTTTCTGCTTGAACATGGAGGTAAGGAATTTGATTTCATGCAAGCCACCATAATGAAGAAAAGTATTTAAAGATGGAAAAGTAAGTCGATTTTTTTCTTTTCAATAAAATATTGTCAATTATTCTTAATCATTTCTCAAACCAAAGCAAAAAGCAAACAAACAAATCGATATCCTAATTGTAACCAAACTTTCATGATTTGGAACATTATTTTTATTTTATTTACAAATTAGTATGGGCCAGCTCACTTAGAGCTTTACACATAAAGCTAATTGAAAGAAAAAGAACAGAAACAATAAAACAAATATGAGTCTTCTGAGAGATCTTGATAGAGTCTAGGTTTTAATATTCTGGATGAAGTAGGCTCGCCTATGTGGTAATGTGAAGCTGAGGGTAATGTGTGAAGCAATAGGAAGAAATTGTCTGTAAGTTTAGCCATGGATGTGTGTATATATCAGTCTGGCATGTTAAGTTTTCTGTGTGTTTGTGTGTTTCTGATAAACGAGGGAGCGTTTAGTGCAATTCGCAGTATCTTGTTTTGGAATGTCTGCAATCGTTTTGTCAGTGTGTTAGTAGCTGTTATCCAAACTGGACAGACGTATGTCAGGAGAGGTCTAAGGAGAGTTCTATAGAGTAATGTGGTGCAGGAGTGTTTTAATGGTGTGTTTTCTGTTAATGAGTGGGTAGAGTTGTTTCAGTCGGGTGTATGCTTGTTGCACTTTAGTGTTAATGTGTAGTCTCCAGATGAGTCTTGTATCAACGATTACGCCCGGATAATGCACTCCTAGGGAATTTCCTGGTTGTTAATTGTTATTCATTTCGAATCCGCCGGAGAGCGAAGATTTTCGCTTCAGTTTGACATGGATTTACTTTAGCTTCCATCGGTGGAACCAGCTAGATATACAGTCTATTGATGTTTTTATGTCAGTAATGTTTTCGTTAATGTCTGTATTGGATGAGGCTAACATGGTATCGTCCGCGGAGGTAGCTAATGTCACTGTAGTAGGTTCAGGTATGTCCGAGCAGTAGAGGTTGAAGAGTATCGGGCTCATGATTGCCCCTTGTGATAGTCTCGCTAGTAT
>JAAEAF010005123.1:101010-151604 GCA_011037195.1 Triatoma infestans | reverse complement strand
TGTCGTCTGTCTCAACAAATAAATCTTATAACGGCAGTTTAAATTTTAACCTAACTATAGGTCCCCTCAGAATCTCTCTGAAATCAGTCTTTCCTTAAAAATGTTTCAAATAAATTCTCTGTTGCGTACCAAGTTCTTAGCTTATCAAGTTTTTATGTAACCCGATTTGGTCTTTACAGAGGAAATCGTAGGAAACTGTTGCACTTCCGGTCAGTCGATTTCTTCATATTCGTAATTTTGGCAAGAGTATCGGCAGTTTAGTATTGTGGATGAAATCTGGATCCACCATTCCGTGACCATTCAATAATCGAAACAGTGATATATAGGTGGACAGATGATATATTAGAGGGAGAACCAACGCCGAAAAAGGCGAAAAGCGGCCTATCTGCAGGGTAAGTCATGGCAGAGGGACGCTAAAGGAATATTGTTGATTGATTATCTAGAAAAGGGTTGGACGATTAACGCCGAATATTTTTCTAATCTTCTGAACCAGTTGAAGCAAAAAATTAAGGAAAATAGGGCAGGTTTGGCAAAGAAGAAGTTCTGTTTCATCAGGACAACCTCCGAGCCACAAAGCTCTTAGTGTGATGGTTAAAATTCATGAATTGATGTTTGAAGCACCCTATTCACCCGGGCAGATTTGGCCCCTTTGGATTTCAGCCTCTTTACAATCCTGAACAAATTTCATGCTGGGAAGAAATATGGATCCAATTCCGTAGTCTCCTCAGCGACGAACGCCTATTTTGTAAACTTGGATGAAAGCGCCTACATAGAAGGGATCCGAGCGTTGGAGCACCGGTGGCGCAAGTGTTCAAATTTACGAGGAGATTTTGTAGAGAAATAAAATGAATTTGTGTCATTATTTGTTGACTTACTAAAGCAACCCGAGTACGAAGAAAAATTTAAAGAGGGACTCCAAAGGGTTCTTCGAGAGGACATTAATAGAAATGAAAATGAACAAGTGGATGATACCTGGAAGAAAATTAAGGTAACACTGAAGAACACGGCTGATGAATTTCTTGGAGTAAGACAGAGAGAGATTAGAAACGAATGTTATGATGAGGAATGTGAAAAGAGGCTTAGAGAAAGGAATGAAGCAAAGATGAAAATGTTGGCTAGGAATACACGGCAAAGTAGAGAATATTATAGGGCTAAGAGGAAGGCGGCAAACTATTTGTAGACAGTAAAAAAGGGCTTTGGAAAGGAGAAACGGAGGCATTGCAAACGGAATATGAGTTAAAGCAAACAAGAAAGTTTTATAAAGGAATAAGAGAATTTAAGATGGGGTTCCAGGCAAGAACAAGCTTCTGCAGAGACAAAAAAGGTATTGATTGGTGATAGTGTAAAAGTTATAGATATCTGGCGCCAATATTTCGAGAGCATGTTAAATGCTGGTAGAAGTGGGGAATTATTGCTGCTGAGTTAAGTGACGAATTGGCAGAAATACCTTTAAACAATGATATTGAAGATGATGATGTACAACCCCCAGATTTTGAAGATTTCGAAGAAGTGATAGCTACCCTTAAAAATAACAAAAGTCCCGGCTGTGATGGCATAGATGCAGAAATGCTGAAATATGGTGGTGAGGATCTAATCAAAAAACTATATGACTTAGTATTACAAGTATGGATCTCAGAAAAGATGCCGAGCGAGTGGAAGGTTGCTATTATATGTCCAGTATTTAAAGAAGGAGATAAGGCCAACTGCGAAAATTATAGGGGCATATCACTTTTAGGTGTGGCTTACAAGGCTTTCGCGATACTCCTTAACACAAAATTGCAAAATTGGTCCGAAAATATCCTAGGAGAGTAACTTTTTTTTTTTTCTTTTTTTTAAATTTAAGGCGTCTCAACATCTGTGGTCATTTGCGCCCGGAGCCTTCTCAGTGCACTGCCGGCCTCCGGACAGTGTTCTCCCGTTACAGACAACACTGTCCATCACCGGACAGTGAGCTGTAGGGGCTCCTAGGAAGAGAAAATCTAAGGGTAGCAAGGCTGGATTCGAACCCGTGATCTCCGCGTTGCTAGTCTAGCGCGCTACCACTAAGCTAATCCCTTCCCTTAGGAGAGTATCAGTGTGGTTTTAGACCAGGTAGGTCTACTGTGGATCATATTTTCTCCGTTCAACAGATGCTGGAACAACCTTACGAGTATAATATTGATCTGCACCATCTAAACAGGCCTACGACAGCATAAACAGAGAAGATTAATTAAAGTTATAGGGATTCCTACTAAGATGGTAAGGCTAACTCGGATGACACTCACCGGAAGTAGCTGTACAGTTAAGATCCAAGGTATGCTGTCGGATACGTTTGCGGTAAAAAGCGGCTTGAATCAAGGTGACCCTCTATCCCCAACTCTCTTTAATCTAGCGCTTGACCATGCAATACGGGCCATTCGGACTAACCCGAATGGTACCATTCTCAACAGAATGACACAACATCTAGCCTACGCTGATGATGTTGTGATAACGGCTAGAACAAGAGCAGCGCTTGCGGGAGCTTTTGAGGAATTTGAAAATGCCGCAACAAAGATAGGTTTGCAGATCAATGACGACAAAACGGTGTACGTGAGAACCTCGAGAAATTCCAATAGTGCCAGTGAAGATTTCTCTTTTCGAAGGCATGTCTTCCGAGGTGTAAGTCAATTTAAATATTTGGGAGCTATCGTTACCGAGAAAAATGAAGGGCTGGAGTAAATTAAAGCAAGACTAACGGCCGATAATAAATGTTATTTTGCACTCCAGAAGCCATTAAAGTTGCGAAGCTGCAGAAGCTTGACACACAGAGCGAAGGTTCTTATATATAAAACAGTAATTAGGCCTATCTTTATCTGTGGCTGTGAAAATGGGTACTTACCAAAGAAAACGAAAAGATTTTGAATATATGGGAAAGGAAAGTACTCAGGAGAATATATGGACCTGTCTGTGAGGGTGGGTACTGGAGGATTAGAAGGAATGCTGAATTTCGACAGATGTACAGCGAAACGGATCTGGTCTCTTTCCAGTAAGAAGGAAGTAAGAAGGAATCAGTTGAAGTGTCTGGGAAATATGGAGAGGATATCAGCTGAGAGAATTCCCAAAAAATTACTGATAGGTAAGCGTGGAGGACGTAGAAGTAGAGGACGCCCACGTAAAAGATGGCTAGACGATTTGGAGGAAGTCCTCCGAAGACTCGGTGTGAGGAGATGGAGAAGACTTGCCCTAGAGAAAGAAGAATGGCGAAGAGTAGTGGAGGAGGTCCAGGTCCTTGAAGGACCGTAGTGCCAATGGGTAGGTAGATAGGTAGGTCATTATTTGTGTTTCTTCCCGTGTTAGGTTGGAAACTTATCATCCTATCCTCGTAGGTAAAGAAGTATTGCCATCCAGCTACGGTTATCACATAAAGACTCCCTGAAAGAGAGCCAAATAAAAAGATTCTGCCTAAGGAAAATAGTTAAATAAATAATACTAAAAAGTATAGATTCGTATCAGCCTTTGACTAGCTCATTTGTTACGGGACTATTACTCGTTTATCTTTTACTATAATTCCCGTCACTTATGATCAAAACAACCAGAAAACATGAATATAAAATCGTGTATGACATTTTTCTAGTCCCAGAATTGTGGTCATATATCATCAGAAACATAATAACCGCTACAACTCTCTCAGACTTCCTTTAAAGTTCATACCGCTGACAATACTATAATTTCATGCACAATACAATAGAAAGTACACTGTTAGTTGGCCAACCCAAAACAACTGTCTTAATGCGACATACTTAAACTATACTATCTGATGAAGTAGAGCACAACTACCTTTCTTTTAGAATGGTTAAGAAATAAGTGCTACTTTTTCACATTGTATAATATGAAATAATGAAAATCCGATAAATTTCCAATTTTGCAGTAAGAGAAAGCTGAAACTTGATATTCCGTTTAGGTATCACCATGGAATCTGATAGTACGTTATCTGTCAAAATTCCGCAACCGGAAGTACAACTTTACTAGTTGTTTTTTTTTACTTTTTTGCGATTTTCTCAACAATGCCTCAGACGATTTTCTTGAAACTTGATACATCAACTACACATACAAAGAGCTACAACTTTTATTTAAAACATTTCTCTGGGAAAATCATTTAAGAGCACTTTTAGGGGAGAGGCGGGGTTAGGTTTTCATCTAAAGTGCTATTTCAGTTTATTGGACAATTCGCGCATCTAAATAATGTTAATTAGAATTAAATATATTGTTGAAATTCCAAGTTTGAAATAAATCGCATAACTGGAAGTGCGTTTACTTTAACACTTTACTAAATGTTTTTTTTCTTCACTTTTTCGCGATTTTCTCAAAAATGGCTCCGTTGATTTTCTTGAAACTTCATATATACACTACGCATACAAAGATATACAACTTTTATTTAAAACATTTCTTTAGGAACATTTAATTAAGGGCACTTTTAGGGAAGGGGTGGGGTTATGTTTTTCTTTAAAGTGCTATCACAGTTGATTATACAATTCTGTCATCCAAACAAAATTAATTAGAAATAAATAGATGGCCAAAATTCAAAGTTTCAAGAAAATTAGTTAACCGGAAGTGCGCTTTCACTGAACGGTTTTTTTCAGTTTTCGACGAATTTCATTCAATTTGGTGTACTAACTATAACATTTGTCAATTATAATTTTGAGAACTGGAGTAAGAGAAAGTTGTCTGAGTATTTCACACCAGATTTTTTTTTTGTATTGTTACAGTAATCAGGAATGATAAAGTGTTGTTTTTAACTTTATCTGATTATTAACAAATGCGTATTATACCATATTTGTATTTATTGCCGTTCATATGATATAATTACAGTTAAAACAAAAACAAACAAACAAATATAGTGTAGCGAAATTTTTCTTATTACAATTCGTGTTTATCTTCGAAAGATAATAATGAAAAATCTAAAGTTTGTTGAAACAATTCTTACATAAACAGCCAATTTAGGATCCTCATTTATTCATTTTTATTTTGCTAAAAAAAAGACCTTAAGAAAAAAAATATAGTACTCTAACAATATAATAAGTATTCTAATTAGGACCGAAATACGTAGTTGTATATAAAAAATTCCAAAAACTGTACACATAACACGGACCATTTACAACAAAAAATAAAACAAAACTGAACGTCTAGTTGAATTTACGATCACGATTCTTCTACACAAAGTTAGTAAGAGAATCATTTTGCTAACGAGTATCTTTCAAAATCATGATACAGTAAAATAGAAATAAATAAAAAAATAAATAAAAACAGAAATAGCAGGTCACGATTTTTATATATCTGGACATGTGAACTAGAAATCTTTTTAAGTTTAACAAGAATAGAAAAAGAGGGATTGGAAGATAAGAGTGAGTAAGAAAATCAAATGATTTGTATTGGTTTATTAGGAGTTTTAAAAATTTATTATTTTTTTTCACAAATTTTAATTAGTTTGGATATTTTAGGACTTTTTTTTTTTTTTTATTTATTACGCGTCATAAAATTAACAATTTGTGATAAGAACTATTAATTTTAACATTCTCTGAGTACGAAACAACTGTTTTTAGCGAATATTCAGTTTGTTTGCGTGTGTGTATAAACAATGTATTTCAAAAATGAAAAATCACAGGAAGTTCAAACTTGGCATTCCGTTTAGGTATTACTATCGCATCAGTCATGAAAGTTTCTGGCAAAATTCATTAACCGGAAGTGCAATTTTACTATAAGTTTTTTTTACTTCCTGTTACTCCCAGTAAGAGGAAGTATTGTAATAGTGCGCAATTTTTGATATTGAGTTTTCACCGGAAATATCCGTTTTGAGGTCCCCTGTGTCCAAAAAAGTGGTTTTTAGCAAATCGTCTGCGTGTGTGTGTGCGTATGTGAAAAGCATAGCTCAAAAACGAAAAATCGTAGAAAGTTCAAACTTGATATTTCGTTAGGTATCACAAGGAGATCCGACAGTGGGTCATCTGTCAAAATTCCTCAACCGGAAGTAACACTTTACTAGTTGTTTGTTTTACGTTTTTGCGATTTTCTCAAAAATGGTTCCAACGATTTTCTTCAACTATCATATTAACAGCTACAACTTTTATTTGAAACATATCTCCGAGAAAATTCATTTAAGGCCACTTCTGTGGCAGGGGTGGGGTTAAGTTTTCATCTAAACTATTATTTCAGTTTATTAGACAATTCTGTCATCTAAATGATGTTAATTAGAATTGAATATGTTGCTGAAATTCCGAGTTTGAAGAAAATCAGAATACCGGAAGTGCGCTTTTACTGAACAGTTTTTTCAGTTTTTGCGATTTTCTCCATAAAAACACTGACGAATTTTATTAAATTTGCTGGTCAAAGTATAAAGTTTGTTGCCAATTACAATTTTGAAAACTGGAGTTAGAGAAAGTTGTGTGAGTGTTTCACACCAGATTTTTTTTTAATTTAAGATGCGTCAACATCAAAGGTCATTGGCGCCCGGAGCCCCTGCCCTGCCGGCCTCCGTTTCAGTGTTCTCTCGTTACAAACAACACTGTCTATCATCGGAGGCTCCTAGGAAAACAGAACCCGAGACCTCCACGTGGGAGTCCACTGCGCTAACCACTGAGCTATATATTTCTTTTTAAAATAACAATTAGTATTGTAATTCAAGATCCAGTTATAATATACCTTTATATTCTTCGAAACATTGCATCATTTTTGCAACCTAAAGAAAAATCGATTTAACATTGCACATAAAGAAATTGCAATTTAAATTCTGACCACTTTTATTAATTTCTCAACAGTGGAATCTAAAACAAATCGTTGCATTCTTGTGGTATTACTAAGTAAAGTTTAACGGTATTTTATTTTTTATAATAGAATATTAATTGTGGAAAGAGTCATTGAAAATTGTTTCCTTTATTTAATTTGTGCATATATTTTGTAATAATTATTATTTCAATCACAATAAATAAATAAATAATAATTAAAAAAAAAAAGAATCTAGAATAATTTAAAATCACTATTAATATTTATCTTAATTATTTTCTTAATTCATTTAATTAAATTGAAACTCTATTTTACAAGCAGAAAAAAAAAGAAAAATATAAAAATTTATCTAGCCCTTCCTGGATTTATATCAATATCACATTTGACCTTAGCTGACTTCTCTTTGTCGTCAAGGGTCACTTAATTATAATAATGATCGTGGTAACGCCTTTCTTTTTTTTTTCCAGAATTTTTATTCTTTATCTTATCAAAATGTGTAATATTTATTTGATTACTGATTTCTGATAAATTGAATTTTTATAGTTTTGTAAAAAGATAAAAAAAACAACAGATTATAGATAATAATACAGAGTTTGTGATTTGGTGTAACTAAAAATCTCGTCTGAAAAGAATCACATTACTTTCCCTTGCTGCATTTATTACAATTATAATTAACAAGTTTTCCAGGAACTTGGAATTTCTACTATAAGGTTATTTGATATTTGTAGTATTTATAAAACGTAGAGATAGATGGTCATGTTTTTATTTTGTTGTATTTTATGTTGTAAGGTCTGGCTGAATCTGGCTAAATTGTATGGCAATGCCCTGTATCCAGTTAGTTCATGACAAAATTAGACTAAGCCTAACTCACAAATTCTCCGACAACCTACGTACGTACATACATTCATATAAGTAGACAAAGGTATTATTAGCTGTTGTGGTTGGTTCCGCACAGCTGGAAAGTATCAGAGATATTTTCCATGATAGCCTGCTTCTTTTTGTGGTCATCGACCGGTTTCGGGCGTTCGCCCATCATCAGGATGCCTTTTGGTCAAACAATGTGATAACAAATACTGTATCAACTAAAAGTTCTCTGTGCAAATCTATGCTATCACACTGTTTGGCAAAAAGCATCCTGATGATGGGCGAACACACGATACCGGTCGACGACCACAAAAAGAAGCAGGTATCACAGATGATATCTTTGAAAAAAAGAAATATATTGCAAATGATATATATTAAAAAAGATAAATCAGCTATCAATTTTAGAACAGATACCAACAACGGTCTTCTGGAATTTTCTAAACAGCACACACAATAAGACATGGTTTTCCTATCGCTCTTCTTTCCCTTTATAAACCTTGACACACCCTATCTCCTTAGCACTTGGTGAGGTAAAATTACAAGTTAAACTATAGTTTTTGAGAAATTCAAAAAGGAAAATTTTTGGTAAGTCCACTTCTTATGTTATAGATTTTAATATTTTACAGTCTTTTATATTCTCAGGCGTTGGTCTAGTGGCTAGCGCACTCGCCTTTCATGCGAGAATTCAGGGTTCGATTCCCGTGAGTGCAAACTTGGTGTTGACCCAGCATCGTGCTAATAAGTGGGAAGCTACATTTAGTAGCGCCCTAGGTAGTGAAGGCCGGAACTAAACGGCATGGGAACTGTGGCGTGCTTATTAGGATGCTTTTTGTTCAAACTCTGTGATAACATAGATTTGCATAAAGAAGCAGGCTATCATAGAAAATATTTCTCATGAAAGCTATTAGCCGTAGAGAAAGAAGGCTGAAGAACTTCCACATTGGAAGCTAACCACCACAGAACAGAAAAATTCACTTCGGTTACGAAACTGAAATTAGAATAAATATAACCGGAGAAACATGCTAGACTTGTTTCCTATTAATTACTTTGAGAAGAATATAATATGTGACTATTTGCATAAGCAATTATTATTGAGTTTTGCATCTCTGTCAGTCGTTCATAACTTCTTCACTCGTTTGGGATGTGTGAGTATTTGTAAGTATATGTCTGTCAAAAGTCAGCATTTATCCCCTAGCTTTTGCTTAAGGGACAAAAAAAAATGTAATAAAAATATATATAAAATATTCAACTCATCAAAAACCCCATATAAAACACTTAAACTTCCTGTTAACGTAGTATAGCTCAAGCACTTTTGGTTTAAAAGTAGTATCAAGGTTCACATTTTAAAATTAATGGAATCATATTTTTAGCAAATAGCTGTAAAAAAAAAAAAACTCTTAAGTAATAATAAAAACATTCGAAAGACTTGGATTGGTTAGTGTCGGAAATGCTAAAATCTATTTTTTGCCTTCCGGTCAAATTTAATGCAGCAACACATTACCATCCTTCTTAGTTAATGGAAATTGTGCAATATGTGAGGATTGATCAGAAATAACATACTATTTACAACTTCCTAGTTCAGTTAAAACAGTTACAGTAAAATAAAAACAAAAATATAAAAAAAACAAACAAAAAAAAACTCTATTTTTAGAAATGAAAACATTAGATTCTACGGTGCTGCAAATTTAGATAGAAGTTTATAGAATGTTCATCGAAACAGTAAACAATTTTGTCAAGGTAAATGTCAATAATATAACATTTAACATTTGTCTGTTCTTTTTTTCTTTTTTTTTCATTTATTTATTGCATACCACATATAACAATTCATATTTATAATTTCCTTTACTGTTGAAAGAGGAAGTATTTACAATCGTGTCAAACCTGCGATATCTTGTTTTCACCGGAAATACAAGTTTTGAGGTCTCGAGGGGGGGGGTCAGCAAAAGTGGGTTTTAGACAATGTGTGTGCGTGAATTCAAACAATGGCCTTCCGTTTGAGTATCACCATAAGATCCGAAAGGAAGTTATCTGTCAAAATTACTTTGCCGGAAGTCTTTTATTGTTTATTACGTTTATGTTTTTTTTTAATTCTTTTTTTTGCAGTTTTCTCGAAACCCGCTCCAACGATTTTCTTTTAAACTTAACTAATTAATTACGCACATACGTATAATGGCTACAAATTTTATTTGAAACATTTAACCTGGAAAATTCATTTAAGGGAGTTTTGGGGAGAAGGGTGGGGTTATATTTTCTTAACGGTGCTGTTTTAGTTATTATACGATTCCTTCATCTAAAGAATATTATTAGAATGAAGTATGTGGATGGGTCCGCAGTGCTGGGTAACATCTGGTATTTTTATCCGTCGTAGCATGTATACTGATTTTGTTCCTCTCCGGTTTCGGATTTTCATCCGTCAGAGCAAATTCACCAACTTCTTTATACAGTTATGCACTAGTTAGTTGTTAAGTTATAATTAGTTATAAAGTATTCTTCAAAACATGCTATTTATTATACACTATTTTCTAATGTCTAATCATAATTTATAATAATTCCAATTTGTCATTAAACACACACACACATACACATAGTAACATAACCTTATAACCTCCCCACAGATATGCAACCAACAAACCAAAAAGTGTGAGTGAAACAGAAACATTACGTTGAAGTGAACTCTCAACATGAACTTGGTGAATTTGTTCTGACGTTGTATGAAAATACGAAACCGGTCAGGAACAAAATCAATATGCATGCTGCGACGGATAAAAGACCAGAATTAAATATGTTGACAAAATTCCGAGTTTGAAGAAAGAAAGTGGTTGACCGGAAATTGCGTTTTTATTAAACAGTTTTTTTTTTTAAATTTTCTCCGATTTTCTCCATAAAAACACCGGGGCTTTCAATAAATTTTGTTATACTAACTATGAATCACTTTCGTTTGAAACTTTTTTCCCGATTTGATGAAACGAAAATCATACGGGGTTTTGAAGAAAGGTTTTTTCAGACATCAACTCGGTGTGCGGTTTGTTGGGGGCGATGTGTATGTTTCAGCAGCTTCTGGGAACTATGGCGCTGCTCACAGGTGGCTGTTATGGTTAAGTAGGACACGCCTAATTCACCTAAAGTTTTCTGGTGCTGATGCAGGGATCCATCTCTACATATGTCGCCTTGTCGGGAGTTAGAGCAGCGTTAAAGCAGCGTGCTAGCGCTGTTGTGTCCTGGATAAAGAATTGGTGTTAAAGGGAGAAGCTACAGATTTCATTTGATAAGTCTAAATGATGCTCATGAAACGGATGCCGCATCCCAGTCGTCCTTCCTGGATCAGGGAGGACGAACAAAGAATAGTCTATGTAACCCAGTTTGAGTACCTGGGCGTGCTGCTGGATTGAAAGCTTTCTCTTAAGCCCCATATTTAGCGGGTTACCTCCAGATGTCTCAACTTGTACCAAGGGATCAAAAGAGTAGCCCGTAGCGAGTGGGGGCTGAAGACTGGTGTGGCTTTGACTATCTATAGGGGCGTGATAGAGAGTGTTGCAACGTACGCAGCGCTGTTGGGCTGAGAAGTTGTACAGCAACCTCTATTAGGATGCAAAGAGCCATTTTGTGCTCTGTAACAAGGGCCTTTTCGACATCCTCGGGGTCTCCTTACCGGTGGTCGATGGGGTGTTGCCGCTCGATCTCCTCGCAGAGATGAGGGCCCTTACCCATAAGCATAAGAAAGGGGAAATGATTGTCCTCGATGGTCAGGAGTTGTCCAGTCAGTTGCCTCCTGCTCTTGTAAAGAAAAAGATCCGGGAGTACGTGATTGGGATTGGCAGAAGGCTGGGATGAAGCAGAGAAAGAGAGAATATAAGTTCTTCCCGAATCTGCATCACAGACTGTCGATTCGATGGTTGAAGCTTTCCCAAACCGTAACGCAATACTTCATGGGCCATGGGGAGTTCAATTCTAAGCTCCATGAGCTGGGATTGAAAGATTCCCCGAATTGCGAATGCGGTGAACGGGTCACGGTGCATCACGTTCTCTTCCGGTGTCCTCTCCTCTACGAGGCAAGAATCCATATGGAATTCAAACTGATAAGTAGGGGAGAGAACTGGCCGGGAGATGTAGAGAATTGACCAAAAGTGCAAAGAATTTTAAAGACTTTATGGAGTTCGTTCGACAAGTTGCGGGACTAAGAAGGACAAGAGGATAAGTAGAGGTCCACCTCCCCGTGGCAGGGGCGGTAACTTACCTACTATGTAGGTGAGGCCAAGAGACCATAGGCACCGGTTTCGACGCTATAGGTATGGTGGCCTGGAGTGTGTGAATAATAATAATACAGATGTCGCCAGAAGTGCTGAATCTAAGGAGAGAAGACGTCTTGGAGTAGCTTACTTTCCAGGCCCATAATCCCCCCTCACTTAATTTTTTGAAGCAGTGCGCAAGCCTTCCCTCTCTATTTCATTAATTTCGTAAGTGACGTTTGTGACAGTTATCTTTTTTAAAGTAGTAACGCAAAATCGCCCGAATTTCTAGATTCAACTAAGTCATTTCTTAAATCACTCACAAATCCCATAGATCTTTCCACAAGCTGATACAAGCAGAAAATGAAAATAAAAGGGGTTACATAATAAGAAACTTTTGATTAAACTAGTGTTTAGTAAAGTAAGTTTTAGTAAAATACTGTTGAGGATTAACAGAAAAAAATAAAGCGCACAGACTTTTGTTACACCTCGGTATTAATAATTTACGCTTATACCATTTCCATCATATTATACCATCTCTATATCATATTATAGGCTAGCTTTAAATGTTTGCGAAAATTCTATATAGAAAAAAGTAGAAGCGAAAAGTACACTAACTGAACACTGATATATTTTAATCGAGAAACAGAGTACTGCAAGTATTTTACAGAACTGTTGTAGAGAAGTGGTAGCATGAATAGAAATCGACAGATTGAACTGGCAGAGTGTTGGTGATGTTTTCTGAATGTCAGACTCCCACTGGCCCTTATTTTATACTTGTGGTAAACTTCCCCTACTTCTCCTTCCACAATTGAGATAGGCGGATCTTGATAATCCCTTATATGATGGAGAATATGAATAGCTTGTCTTTGGGAGATGCATTACACTTCATGTAGGGGTGTGTTGAGTGCCCCTAGTTATGGGCGGAATCAAGTGTATTGTCATATGATTTTTGGCTGCAGCCAAGACATGCCGCCGGCAATCCGTCACAGCTGTATAGACTTTTAATATTTTTGTGAAAAAAACTATTTTAGGGAACCTTCTTTGAGGAAGCAGTGACGTTATGGTTCCCTCTGTAGTCACATTTATAGGGTTCCATTGTCTGCATGAAGAGCAACTACAGTAAAAAGTACGACTTTAAACAATTTGTCAAATTGTAATATTTCAATAGGGACTGTGTAAGAGAAACGTTTATCTTTTTACTTGTAGAGGTAGTCATTTGAAAAAAAAAAAAAAAAAATGACCTGCCCCACCTTTGTTTAGTCTGATGACGACACTATGACAACAGTGACTGCTCTAAAACTAACCCACAAATTTACAAATTATATAGAAAACATTCATGTCTTAAATAAGGTCATTAACAGACATATGTTTTTCACAAAATAAATAAAACAAAAGTCCACTTTACAAAAGGGACATCGTTCCTATTTATTTATTTATTTATTCTTATATAGGAGTAATGGAATATATATGCAGGCATTATAATAAACCAGTAAAGGTTGTGTTTAGTTTTGTAGAATAGGAAAAACTGGTGAATTTTTGAGGACTTGTATTTTATTTTTTTCCAAACATCATGACAAATTTATGAACTAAACAGTAAATATATAACTGCGTAACAGGTTTGTTTTTGTTAAAGTGGTACTGTTACTTATTGACACCAATTTAGTTGGCTCCATTTGGATAATGTATATACATATCTACTATATTGACAGACGGTTTAGAATTTTATTTAAATTTATTTTTGCCATCTTTATTTATAGACATAATATATTTTCTCTCAAAAAAATTTATTATTTTTTATTTTATCACTAATATTGTTGTTCACTATTTTATTGGCTTAAGCTAAACAATTTATTTAACAATGTATTGATAAATTAAAGAAATAAACAATTAGAAAATTAAAAATAAATTAAAAAAAAAAAGAAAATATTGCATTAACAAAAAACTGTTCTTAGAAAGGATTTATGCAATTTTAATGATAAACATGTTTGTTCTAAATAAAATTGCATCTATCGGTTTCTTTTGATGTATTTTTTTTTGTTCATTTTTAGTTAATTTAATTATATATAAACTTCATTATAATAAATATTTCTTAGAATTGAATATTCTATTCAAAACAAAACAAACAAAAAAATTGCATTTCAACAATTTATTACATTAATCAACTAATTATTTCAGATTTTTATTATAGATAAAAGTCTAAATGAGTATAAATTACAACATTAAAATACTTTAAATTAAAAAAAAAAAAAACATTCCTGATACCATCCTACTAATTAAACGATGAAATAATAAGCGCCCAAAGAGGCCAGGATTAGATGAGTTGTAAGGCGCTGAATTGGGTCCATAAAGGCCTTCTGCAGGTCACTGTCTGTAAACGAAAGAACATTGCCAGTAAATTGTAAAGGCTCCAGGCGTCAGTGATGATAGTGTTGTCGTATCTTCAAAAAGAAGAAATCTTAAGATTTTAGAAATTAAAATTAAAATGAAAGAAAAGAATGAAAAGAAAATATGTATTTAATGTACGAAGTATCAAGAAAATAATTGGATTATTTCTGTGAAGTTATAGAAAAAAATGTGGTGTGAAACACTCACACAACTTTCTCTTACTCCCAGTTCTCAAAATTATAATTGACAAATTTTATATAGTTTGTGTACCAAATTTAATGAAATTCGTCGAAAACTGAAAAAAATGTCGAGTAAAAGCGAGCTTCCGGTTTACTAATTTTCATGAAATTCGGAATTTTGGTCATCTATTTATTTCTAATTAATTTTGTTTGGATGATAGAATTGTATAATCAACTATGATAGCACTATGAGAGGACAAGCTAACCCCTCACCTCCCCCAAAAGTGCTCTTAAATGCATTTTCCCGTAGAAATGATTCAAATAAAAATTGTTGATTCTTGTATGTGTAGTTGATATCCCAAGTTTAAAGAAAATCGTTTGAGCTGTTTTAGAAAAATAGGAGAACATTGAAAAATACTTTTCAGTAAAAACGCACTTCTGGACTTCTGATTTTCTTCGAACTCGGAATTTCGACAACATTAAATTGGTCTTAGGCTCCATTGTTACGCTCATGAAATAGAATCAAATTAAAAATTAATTATTTTTATTTATTTAAATTTTTATAAATTGATCAAACATAAGTTTCTTATATTTGTTCTTAAACTTTGTTTGCATAGTCATAAACTAACTACATTTTATTTTGAAATTATTATTATATATTTCTCACTAAATAGACGAGAATTTATGATTATTTATTTAAATAAATAAATAAAAAAACAAACTGAATATTCTATAATAAATCACAACATATAATAAGATTCATTTGGACTTTTTGAAACAAAGAAAACCTATTCTGTGGATGGTTATCGGTCATACAAGTGTTATATAGGGACGTTTACCTTGGACTTTCTCAGCTTTGTTTTTTGTTTTGTTTTATAAGATGCCTGCATGTAAGATATAATATATATAGGTGGTTCAACCCAACGGGACATCTTGGATACTGTGGTATACCAAGCTTCATAGGGTAACCACATATTCTTATATTACTATCTTATACGCCACACACGTACATACATACATACATATATACAAACAAATATATATTTCTCATTTAAATACTTTTTAAATAAAAAGAAAAATAATGCAAATGAGACATAAACTTAGCATTCGAATTGTACGTCAAGATAACCTAGTTGTCCGTAGATTTATTATTTTCATATTTTATGTAAATTATTCTGATTTACAGCTCTCCTTTTTTTTTTTTTTTTTAAGAATTGCGTTTTTAAGGATCTTTTAAGGATCATTTCAAAGGTCAAAAATATGATTAATTTTTTCACGATAATATAATTTTTAACATCAATTAATTAAAACTCAAAAAACTATTTTACGAACTATCTTAAAAAAAAAAAAAATGACCATACTAAACCACTTTTTACACGATTAAATGTACTTGATCTTGTAATGTTATGGTGTGATGATGTGTATAGGTAGCTTGTGGCGTAAGCGTTTTAGCGAAAAGGGCTTGTATGTTTGTTTGAGATAGAATATAAGTATATAATCAAGAAAGCACCACTGATTATAAAATAAATATATTTTCTAACTGAATTTAAATAGCTTTATAATATCACAGCGATTAAGTATAAATCAATTAATTAATCTAGATTAAATGCTAAACTCTTATGTTTTAACTTATAACTGGCACTGATTTGAAGAGGGCGATTCCTGAAGTGTTCTGGCTTTGGAAGCAGAATACGACTGTATGGTTTGAAGGCTGAGTTAAGACTGTGTACTCTTTGAAAGCTAATGTTAGACTCTCTTCTTTGGAATTGCTCTCTCTCTCGCGGGGGAATTCTCTTATACAAAAGAGTTACCCTAACGGGATTTTGTGCCTTTGTTTAATGATCCGAATTTACAGCACCTGACAGTAAAATACACTCTTTTTTGAAGTTAAATTCACAGCTCTAAGATAATTATAAAATATTAACAAAAATACAATTTTGGATACTATAAAATATTCTAAAACTCTAAACTATTATTTTTCGATTTCGTTCTTCCACTACAATCTTAAGCATCTATATATGAAATCGGCTATCCTTCAAGTAGTGAAAGAAGGAAGGATTGGACCAGTAGAGCACTCCTTTGGCACTAGATCTAGGGAGGATTTTGTGGCTCCTACACCTTTCTCAAACACTGCTTTAATGCACGGTTCTTACTGTATTCGGGGAGTCCGGTTTTTTAACGCTCTACCAAAAGAACTTAGGAGCAAATTCTCTCAAAGGAATTTTAAAATGCATCTAACCAGATTTAACGACAACTACTGGCTTTGACATCGATTGAAGTTTCGGTGATTGGGACCAGGAGGGGAGGTATTCTAGTGTCGTAGAATGAATAAGGAAAATAAAGGTGGAATTGTAAATGTAAAGTAGAACAGGTAAAAAAGGTAGAAAAGTTTTATCATGTTTTTGTTAACATATATTTTACTTAAATTGCATAATTTAGCATACAAAAAGAAAAAGGTTTTGTAATAATTTGTTGTATGTTTTATAAATTAAAGTATTTGTAATTGCATAGCTTTTGTACATACAGTGTATTTGGCTATATTAATATGTCATAAAACATAGTGTTATAGGTTGAGAGGGGCTCCTGCTTCCATGCACGGGAATCTGTCCCTTATGGAAGTAATAATTTCCAGTACATTTTTCGTTTTTTTATTATAAGGATTTTTGTAATTTGTTTGTATACTTTGTGTAATTTTATTTATTAAAGTGGAAATAATTAAAAATAAAAAAAAAATGTATTGCTTTTCAAATTAAATTGTTTTGATGGGTCAATTTGAATTCCAATAAATTCTGAACCAGTTTTACAGCCTGAAGTTTTATTATATATTAAAAATATATAAAAACTTTTTACATTTTTTTACTACTACGACGTTTCGGCTATTCACTTGCCATTATCAAGTAGTTTATTTTTTGATAAAAGTATGTTATTTCTGTAAGTAATATAAATTTTGAAATTATTATAAATTAACATGAATATAATTATATCAAATAACTTTTTTTATATGCTAGTACACTGTATAATACAATTGATTATGTCCACAGATTATTTTTTTACTTACCTAAATTTCGTTATTTTTATATATATATATTTTTTTTGTTAATCAGTTTTAAATACATCGTTATTTTGCACAAGCTATTTGTTGTTATGTTGATTCCTTTGATAAACTTGGATATATAATTGTATCTGCGTCATATATTCTTAAACCACGTGGTTAGTGTTTTATTTTAAAATTTATTTGCTTGTTTGTATTATTGATTATTATTTTTTTCCCAGGCCTATAGAAAGATTTTAATTATATGATTTAATTTTTAATTTAGAAAATGTAATTTGGACAGAATTTATTAAAATAGTTACTTACTGTATGTTACTACCTGTATAGGCCTGGAAAAAAATAATAATCAATAATACAAACAAGCAAATAAATTTTAAAATAAAACACTAACCACATGGTTTAAGAATATATGACGCAGATACAATTATATATCCAAGTTTATCAAAGGAATCAACATAACAACAAATAGCTTGTGCAAAATAACGATGTATTTAAAACTGATTAACAAAAAAAATATATATATATAAAAATAACGAAATTTAGGTAAGTAAAAAAATAATCTGTGGACATAATCAATTGTATTATACAGTGTACTAGCATATAAAAAAAATTATTTGATATAATTATATTCATGTTAATTTATAATAATTTCAAAATTTATATTACTTACAGAAATAACATACTCTAAACAAAAATAAACTACTTGATAATGGCAAGTGAATAGCCGAAACGTCGTAGTAAAAAATGTAAAAAGTTTTTATATATTTTTAATATATAATAAAACTTCAGGCTGTAAAACTGGTTCAGAATTTATTGGAATTCAAATTGACCCATCATAACGATAAGGAAATATTAAACAGCCTATAAAAGAAAACACAAAGCTCAAGAATTAAATTGTTTGAAACGATAATAAATTTTGCGGCTTAGCCGAACTCGTAAGCCCTAATACCAAATTCTCTTACTGGTAAATTCACATAGTTCTAACTGGCAAAGTTTCTTAGAGCTGTGGAATTTTCATTCAATACTAGTGCTCCTTTAAATCGGGAAGTGGAATTGTACTTTATAGGCAACTTATAGAGAAGCTTTAAATGGAACAGCTTTATCAGAATTCTCTAAATTCCATTTTGCCCACAAGAAAAATGTTTAAAATTGAAAGTGATAGGTCTATTAATGAATACTTGATTAATAAATTGCAAGTTTAATATAGACCTTTGGAAGCATTAGAGAAAATCTAGAAAAAACAAAAACAAAATAAATAATAAAAGATCCATGGCATTTAAAAAAATTAAAAGTTAACAATTACCGGTTAAAAATTTTCTTCAAACTCGAAGATTTATATAGTATTTACTATATAAATTTACCATGCTGATGGAACCAGTTTGATGAAGGAAATGATAGTTTCGAGTTTAGCACACATAAAACCTATCACCTTTTATTTGAAATAATTTCCCCCGAAATTTGATTTTTTTGGGAAAGTTCTGGGAGAACAGTAGCGCTAAACTTTCTTTCAAATTATTAATTATTTCAGTATAATTTAAGATTTTAATAGAATAGAATAAAACATAGGATGGTCACGATCTAAGACACTGCAGCCAGTAGTGGCTTATGGTGCTGTGATGTGATGGCAAGAAGAAAGAAGATATAATTTTTAAATAATAAATAAATCTAAAAATTATAACTAGTGGTTCCAGCCAGCCGCTATCTGCAGGTCAAGAACCGCGGCAAAACCCCTTCATACAAGGGTCAATGTACACCTGGCCTGTATTTCCATCATACAAGGGTCAATGTACACTCAAGAGGCCACCTGGCTACCATCTGTCATCAGAGCGTCGCCACCACAGCCTTTGTTAACTACCGAGGTCAATATACTACGTGAGATGTCTTAGTGTTGCACGTTCTCACACATCAGCCGATGTGTGAGTGATGCAAATATAAACGTCGCCCCACTGTAGTGACAGATCAGTATTCCACGAGTTCACGATCAGTATTCCAGCAGTTCACAACCAGTACGGGACCAGTCATCGTTCACGTCAGTTAAGTTCGAGTTATCAAGCAATTAAGTTTCACACATCGCGAGCGCGTCCCTTTTCAAGGTTTTAAACTCTACTTCTTTAATATTTGTTAATCATTCCATAATTCTTATATTCATTTACAATTGTGCATCTTAGTTTATCTATTTCAAAACACTTTATTTGTTAAAATATAGTTTATTTTCATAAATCAGTAGTACGTATTTCGAATACCAACTCTCTAAAACTCTCTAACTAGAGTTATAGATGAGTATTCTATGAGTTATCAGTATTCCATCCGTTACACGCGAGTTCACATCAGTTACCGAGCAGAATTCATCAGTTATCAAACAGTCACGACATCAGTATTCTATCATTCATTCATCAGTCATCATCAGTTATCGCGAGCGCGTCCCTATTCAAGGTTTTAAACACTATTTCTTTAATATTTATTAATCATTTCATAATTCTTATATTCATTTACAATTGTGCATCTTAGTTTATCTATTTCAAAACACTTTATTTGTTAAAATATAGTTTATTTTCTTAAATCAGTAGTACGTATTTCGAATAACAACTCTCTAAAACTCTCTAACTAACACTCACTTACTCCTGACATCAACTCCCGATACCAAGACATCTGATTCCAATACAGTACCAACCTCTTGTAGGTTTAGTATGAGAAACCTCCGCTCTTCATGAGGTTGAGGTCTTTCCCAACCAGCTATTTATATCCTCTGATCTCAGTGTGCCGAAAATTTCATAGCCCAATCTAGCGATTACAACACAATCGAACAACTTCTATGAGGCAGTTTCTGCCTCCTCCTGACAGAATCTACACAAAGGTGTTTCCGAATTAATTTAATCCCCAACTTGTGTTGGTGTTTCTTGAGCCTGACATGCCCCGTGAAAAGTACTGTCAGCAGAATTATTTGGTTTCTTCCTTAGCGAACGGTCTCTTTGGTTCTATATTTAAACAGCTTCGACATATTGTTGTGTTTGGCTCCTGGACTTCGTTTCCAGATTATGTCGTGCTCTCTCCGGAATCAATATATGAGAGATGCACATACTGTCCCCTGTGGTTATCCCTAGGACAGTTTCTGGACCACAGAACCTCATTACCTCTAATCCCCCACATGTCCCGGCCATCTATACCAGCTGAACTTTATTGTATTGGAAAAGTTGTATCAGAGATTCTCTGTATACCCTGACCAAGGATGAAGTGCTTCTAAAAAGCAGCAAGGGCCAAGAGTGCAGTCTGGCAGTCCGAAAAGATGTGAATCTCCCTACTTCTGGGAGCAATTCTCAGGTTTTCCTTAGCACAATGGATTTACTAACTATACAATATTAAAATATCTTAAATGCGCTTCTAAAAATTTGGAATATGAAGAAAATCTGTTGACCGGGGACGTGCCACTTAGAGAATTGGTTTTTTGAGATTTTTGAACTTTTTGACGAAAACGACTGTTCTTTGAACTTGAAAGGCTAATAAAAATGTATTACCTTTATTTAAACTTTTTTCCTGTAAAAATTGCAATTTGAAAGAAAATTTATTATTAAATTTTAATAATTGCAGGAAGAGAAAGTCGTGTGAGTGTTTCACACCAGATTTTTTTGTTTTCCAAATCTTTGTTAACGGTTTTATCCTGATTTTGGTATCAGGAAGTCAAATTGTAATTATTTTTTTAATTTTTCTGTTATATTTTAAAATTTTTAACTCTGTTTAAAAATGCAAACACAATGCAAATGAAAATGCAATAATGGATGGAAAAATTTCAGCAGACACACTGTGTGGAAGACGCCACTAAAAGTGTTTGCTGAACATAAATAGGTAAATGTTTGTGTAGAATATGTGGTCACTTTGGAAAGTGCTTTTTAGCACTTATGTAGGACAGTTTTATGCACATAAACTAAAAACTAAAAGCTTGTATGTAGTTACCGACTAGTTTTTATTTTTTTATTTTACCTAAGGTTGATGTTTTTAGAACAATTCATCTGAAGAAATGTCTGTAACTGTGATTATTGTTGGTGATGTGCACGATACGTGTGTTCCTCTTCTTTTTTTTTTTGGTCTTTTATTGCGCGCGGACCGCTAAGGCCATTAGCACATCGGTTGTACATGTCTTATGGTTTGACAACTTGGCGGACTGGGGTCGCCGAGACACCGAGGACCATTGCCCGCCCAGCGGTATACTACACAACTAATGGTGTTGGTCGAGGCTTGTAAACAATACAGGTAGGCCATAACTTTGGGTAAAGGTATATATTGTAAATTATAAAAAAAAGAAGGAAAGATGTTTTTCGTAGCAATTTACGAATCACAACAAACATCAAAACAAATCATAAGATTTGGAATTTTAGTAATTTTATTAATTGCACAGAATCATTGAGGGTTCAGGTTCCACAGAATCAAAAGCACAAACATCACAGATTTTAATAGCAAAAAAAAAAAAATCTCGGGTGAAACATATATCTATGTAAGGAGAGGCAGGTGTTGGTGTAGCGGTTATGAATATGGACTTGTAACTCGGAGGTCCCCAGTTCGAGTCCCGCGTATAACTGCTAAATTTTATATTCGTTTAAAAAATGTTATTAGTAAAGTAGGTGGTTATGCCCCTGTCTACGACACCTAATTTGGTAGTTAGCCGTCAAGCCCGCATAAAAAAAAAAAAATCTGGTGTGAAACACTCACACAACTTTCTCTTACTCCAGTTCTGAAAATTGACAAATTTTATAGTTTGTGCACCAAATTGAATGAAATTCGTCAAAACTGAAAAAACTGTTCAGTAAAAGCGCACTTCCGGTTTTCTAATTTTCTTGAAACTCGGAATTTTAGCCATCTATTTATTTCTAATTAATTTTGTTTGGATAATAGAATTGTATAATCAACTATGATAGTACTTTAGAGAAAAACATAACCCCAATCCTCCCCCAAAAGTACCCTTAAATGAATTTTCCCAGAGAAAGTTTTAAATAAAAGTTAAGATCTTTGTATGTTTAGTTTATATACGAAGTTTCAAGGAAATCGTTGGAGATATTTTTGAGAAAATCGCGAAAAGTGAAAGAATCATTTAATAAAAGTGGTAATGTAAACGCAATTCCGGTTATCCGATTTTTTTGAAGCTCGGACTTTCAACAACATATTCAATTCTAATTAACATTATTTAGGTGATGAAATTGTTTGATAAACCGAAATAGCACTTTAGATAAAAATCTAATCCCACACCTCCCCCAAAACTGCCCTTAAATGAATTTTTCCAGAGAAATGTTTCAAATAAAAGTTGTAACTCTTTGTATGTGTAGTTGATATACCAAGTTTGAAGAAAATTGCTGGAGCCATTTTTGAGAAAAAAGTAAAAAAAAACAACAAGTAAAGTGGTACTTCCGGTTGAGGAATTTTGACAGATGACCCATTGTCAGATGCCATGAAGATACCTAAACGGAATACCATGTTTCAACTTTCTATGGTTTTTCGTTTTTGAGCTATGCTGTTCACATACACATACACATATACACACACACAGACCATTTGCTAAAAACCACTTTTTTGGACTCAGGGAACTCAGGGGATTTTCTCAAAAATTGCTCCGATGATTTTCTTTAAACTTGGTATATCAACTACACGTACAGAGAGCTACAACTATTATTTGAAACATTTCTCCGGGAAAATACATTTAAGGGCAGTTATGGAGGAGGGGGTGGGCTTAGCTTTTCATCTAAAGTGCTATTTCAGTTTATTAAATAATTCTATCATCTAAGTAATGTTAATTAGAATTGAATATGTTGTTGAAGTTCGGAGTTTCAAAAAAATCGGGTGACCGGAAGTGCGTTTACTTTACCACTTTACTAAATGATTTTTCACTTTTTAGCGATTTTCTCAAAATGACTGCGACGATTTTGTTGAGACTTACTATATAAACTAAGCATACAACTTTTATTTAAAATATTTCTCTGGGAAAATTTATTTAAGGGCACTTTTGGGGGAGTGGTGGGGTTATGTTTTTCTCTAAAGTGCTATCATAGTTGATTATACAATTCTATCGTCCAAACAAAATTAATTAGAAATGAATAGCAAAAATTCCGAGTATGAAGGAAATCATTAAACCGGAAGTGCGCTTTTTGTTCAGTTTTTGACAAATTTCATTATTTGGTACACAAACTATGAAATTTGTCAACTATAATTTTGAGAACTGGAGTAAGAGAAAGTTGTGTGAGTGTTTCACACCAGATTTTTTTGAGTTATTCTGTTGCCACAGACACTGTGTACACACATAGACCATTCGTTAAAAAGATTTTTTCGTTTTCAGGGGACCGCAAAACATGTTTTCCCGGTGAAAACTCAATTTCGAAAATATTTCTTCAAAATTTGGTATTTTTTTTTATTCAGTATTTAAACCATTAATTATCACTATGGTTTCGAAACTAAACCAAATATTTTGTTTGGCATTTGAAAGGATTGGGGCAAAAGAAAGTTATGTAAATGGAACTACTAATCTTCTATGGCCATGATAGATATATAATTATAAAATTATGAAATATATTTTTAAATTAAGAGCTAAATAAATGAACAACTATTTTATAATAAAATTTCAAACATAGATAAACGCCGGAAGCAATAAAGTTAATAATGCAAAATCTGCTTGTATACATACATACATACATACATATATTATAGTTAGGCAAGGAGAACGACTTTAGTCTTGGTTATTAAACATTTGGGACACAATGAAATCTTTTCATTTGGTCATATTTAGTAAACACCAACGGTTTTTCTTTCTAATGTTTCACTGATAATGCGTATTACTCACCATTTCTATTTTGATTTATTTAAGTCATTTGAGATAGCATGTATCTAATTACACTGCAAATGTTTATAATTGTTTTTGTTTATTAATATATATATATATATTTAACTTTGATAATATTAAAATATATTTGATATTTTTATAAGAAATAATCAAATTTAAAATAAAAAATATCTGGTGTGAAACACGACTTTCACTTACTTCACATTACAGAATTATAACTCACAAATTTTCTTCACACTTATCATTTTTAATACATAAATGTTTATTTATCTTCAATTTTATATCGATGACAGAATCTAAATTTAATAAAATGACTTTTTTGAAGGAAAGCATAACCTCCTAACTTTCCACCTAAATTTCTTTAAATGACCTTTTTCGGAAAGCAAAGTTTCAAACACAGGTGATAAGGGTCTCTGTATTCATAGTTACTATACCAAATATTTAAAGAAAGTCGTCGATCTTATTATGAAAAAAAAAAAAAATCTGATGTGAATCACTCACCAGTACTTTCTCTCACTCCAATTTACACACCTACAAAGTCTCCATTTTATCGAACTGTCGCATATTTAAAAACCCCGCGAATTTAAATTGCTTAGATTTCCTATGGCAGTTTAGCTTGTTGGCCGCCAAGCGAACTTTACTATTCTATTCGTGGGTTATTAACCCTGAATTATTTAAATTTCATGTTTATAATAATTTCTTATCACGCTTTAAATGTGTAACATTTTTATATTATTTTTATTATTTTGGCTGAAACGCTATAAAGCCTCTAATTGAGCCCAGCTCAGGCATTATTTGTCTTACCTTCAGCCAATCAAATTCGTCCATTTGGCGTACGAACACTTCTGTCTGTCCGCCAAGGGAAGCGTCACTTTGTCTTCTGTGCCAGCCATTACTACATTATGTTATGTAATTCTTATAATTACTAATCATTCGTTCGTACTAATAATTAGTTCGATTCCTATTTTTATTTGGTTGCAAGAAACTAGAATTTGATTGCATTAGCTCATGCGTAGATTCCCATCTTTAATACTTGTGGACTCCGCCACCTACACAAAATTATGTATAGCTGAAATTATAGACGCCATACAATGAATAGCTAAAAAACTCCAGACCTAAATAAAGTTTTTCAACTGAATATTATGAATTCCTTAGAGAAAATTTTGTGTATGTTTAACATCAATTTTATTTTTATCATTACTATAAACGGCTAAATACAAAATGGTGGACTCAATAGGATGTTGCATTTCCGCCTAATTCTCTTTTGCTTTCTTTTTCAACAATGCAATAAAAATACTAAATTTTTTTTCTTTATAGCTGACATTATATAAAAAGTAAATATGTTTAGAAATAACTTAATATTGATTTTTTGCATATTTTTTTTTTGTAAAAAACTTTTATTTGCAAACAGTTCGAAAATTTATAAAAAAACTACGGAGTGAAAATTACTAAAATAATTCTACACTAAATTTTTCATCTATTCAATAATTAGCCAATCACAGGCAGAAGTAAAGATGTCAAATGTGGGCGTAGTCAACATTGTAATTCTAAATTTCTGATTGGCTTAGCATACACTCACATTTCTTATCTTCATTTCTACATTGTGATCGTCTAATTACTTATAGCTAATTCTTTCTTTGAAAAAACAATTTAGAATTCCTATCACTTTTAATCAAAACATTTTTTAGTTTCGGGGGAGGGTTATCCCTCAGATTGTTCTATCAGTTCTTTGTTCGACCAATTCTTGAGTACTGCTGGGTGTTCTGGTCTCCTTATCACAACAACAGCGAGGGAACTGCGGCGTACATACCACACGCTCCCCATACAAATCGCCGTCTAGCAAGCCTTGGCCCTTCATGGGCTGTTGTGCCATAGGCTTTTTTTTAGGTATTTTATAAATTATCGAATTGTGCAATAACATTTTTTTTATAAAAAAAAATGCATAAAAATCAAGTTATTTCTTACACTAACGTGAGATATAAAGAAAAAACTCAGAAATTTCATTGCATTATTGAAAAAGAAGGCATAAGATAATAATGCAGAACTGCAAAAGATGCAATGTACTCCGCCATTTTGTATTTGGCCGTTTATACTAAGGGTCAAAACTTTTACAAATGAACAAAATGAAATTGATGTTAATCTCAATTTTCACAAAATTTTTATTTTACAAAGTTCACATGATTATCTGGTATTTTATCCGTCGTAGCATACAAAATCCAGCAACCAATCGTTGCTGACTGGTTTCGGATTTTCATCCATCGTCAGGGCAAATTTACCAAGTTCGTGTAGAGTGTTCACTTCAACGCAATGTTTGTAATTCACACTTTTGGTTTGTTGAATGTATATATTATATGTACGGATAAAATACCAGATATTATCCAGCACTGCGGGGCGGGTGTTGGTGTAGTGGTTATGAGCATGGACTTGTAAGTGGGAGGTCCTCAGTTCGAGTCCAGCGTATAGCTGCTTAGTTTTATATTCGTTTAAAAAATGTTAATGGTAAAGTATGTGCTTCCGCCCCCATCCACGACATCTAATTTGGTGGTTGGACGTTAAGCTCGCCTGAATAAATAGGCATTACTTTACTTTACTTTTATCCAGCATGCGCACCCATCCACATATTCACATAATTAGTTTAAAGAAAATATTTGGAGCCGTTTTGAAGGAAAAAAACAGAAAACTGAAAAATTAATACTTTTCAGTGAAAACGCCCTCTGATAATCCGATTTTCTTCAAACTTGGAATTACAACAACATATTTCATTCTAATTAATATTGAGACGTTGCTGTGTTTTCACGGAGCGCTCTCAGGCATCTGGTTGGATCTCTTACTGGACATTGTGGTTTAAAGAGACATGGGGCTCATGCCGGATCCATTTTGTAGAGTCTGTGAGACAGTGGATGAAACACCCATCCATCTTATGACTGATTGCTTGGGTTGTGAGGAAATTCGGTTCAGGATCTTTGTCGGAATAGGATGTCTGTGGAAGAGCTTAGGCTATTTCCGCTTGAGGTTATTGTCCGATTTATTCGGATTGCAGTGAATCTTAGATGGATTAGATCCGGGTCTGGATTTTTGTTCTAGACCCGGTTTGTTGTTGTTTTTCTTGGGGTGGGTGAGGCTTTGGATAGCGTAGGGTAACCCTCCCCACAAACAAATAATAATAATATTGTTTAGATGATAGGATTGTGTAATAAACTGAAATATCATTTTAGTGAAAAATCTTACCTTCCTCTACCTCAAAAGTGCCCTTAAATGAATTTTTCCGAAGAAATGTTTCAAATAAAAGTTGATAGATCTTTGTATGTCTAGTTGATGTGCCAAGTTCAAGTTAAAGAAAATCGTTAGAGCCATTTTTGAGAAAATCGCAAAAAAGTGGAAAAATTACATTCAGAATAGTGGTACTTCTGGTTGCAGAATTTTGATAAATTACTTACCATCACATGGTGATACCTAAGCGGGACTATCAAGTTTAAACTTTCTGCGATTTTGAGCTATACTGTTCACATACACACACACACACACACACACACACACACACACACAGACCATTTTCTAAAAACCGCTTTTATGGATTCAGGGGACCTCAAAACATATATTTGCGTAGAAAAACTCAATTTCGTTAATTTGATACGATCGCAGTACCTTCCTCTTACTTAGGAATGGAAGAGAAAGTAAAATTAAACAATTAAATCCGAGAAGAGAAACGATGAGTTTATCCTTTAGCGACACTAATTTTATATTTATTATTCATAATTTATTTCCTAAATTAAATATTAAATCATAAATCGCAAAGGATTTAAAATAAGAGCATAGTTGCTCATATCTTTTTATCATATATAATTTTGTAATATATACATGTAAGTACATTAAAATGTTATTTTTGAACGTTAGATACTTTGTAAAAATTTGACTAGTTTTAAATAGGTACATCTAAAGTTAGATGAAATCAATGTGAAGAATTGAGAAATAAATAGGTGCGGATGCCTTCCAGCGGTTTTTTTTTTTTTGTATTGACCTACTCACTGATACATTATGTTATGTATGTATATGTTACTTTTTATAGAAATATGTCTTTAAAACTCATTTCCATAAAACATATGGTTGTGTCAGGCTTGTTTTTTTTTTTAATTTTTATTTTTTATAGTTTGATGATTATCGTTACCGCTTAATATTATGACATTCCGCGACTGATCAATATTTCTTTATTCTAAATTTTAAATCATGTGCGCATTTATATTTACACCATAAGTAATAATTCTAATTTACAGTATCATTTATATTACAATAATTCTATACTATAAAACAAAACAAAATTATTTAATATAAAAATCTAGAGTAAAACATTCAGACGCGGTTCTCTCCTATTGTAGTTATTGATAACTTTAATAATTGACAAATTTAGTTGTAAGCTTGAATTTTGTATCAGTTGCAAATACTTTTATCTAAGGTAATGAATTCTGTGTATAGATTTAACGTTTCTCTTACTATTCCTAGTAAGAGGAAGTACCTACTGTAATCGTGCCAAATTTTCGATATCAAGTTTTCACCGGAAATATCCGTTTTGAGGTCGCCTGTGTCCAAAAAAAGTGGTTTTTAGAAAATCGTCTGTGTGTGCATGTACGAGTATATGTGAATAGCATAGCTCAAAAACGAAAAATCTTAGAAAGTTCAAACTTGATGTTCTGTTTCGCTATCATAATGGGATTTGGCAGTAGGTCATCTGTCAAAATTTCTCAACCGGAAGTACCACTTTATTGAATATTTTTTTTTCACTTTCTTGCGATTTTCTCAAAAATAGCTCCAACGATTTTCTTCAAACTGGTGTATCAACTACACATACAAAAATCTACAACTTTTACTTAAAACATTTCTCTGGGAAAATTCATTTAGGGCACTTTTTTGGGGGGAGAAGTGGGCTTAGGGTTTTCTTTAAAGTGCTATTTCAGTTTAATATACAATTTTGTCATCTAAATAATATTAATTACAATTATTTTTAATGAATATTAATATAACAATCGCCGGAAATGCGTTTTTACTGAAATGCAGTTTTCAGTTTTCTGGTATTTTCTTGAAAACGGTTACAACGACTTTCTTCAAACTAGGAATGTGAACTTCATATATGAAGTGTAACAACTTTTACTTAAAACGTTTCTCCTGACTTGAGCAAAATTCCACATATTTATTATGTCATTTAAGGGAGCTTTTGGTGAAGGGGTGGGGTTATGTTTTTCTCTTAAGTGCTATCATAGTTGATTATACATTTCTACCATCCAAACAAAATTAATTAGAAATAAGTAGATGGTCAAAATTCCGAGTTTCAAGAAAATTAGTAAACCGGAAGAGCACTTTTATGAACAGGTTTTTCCAGTTTTCGACGAATTTTATTAAATTTGGTACACTAACTATAAATGAAATTTGTCAATTACAAGTTTGAAAGCTCGAGTAAGAGAAAGTTGTGTAAGTGTATCACACCAGATTTTGTTCTTAATAGAAAAGGCATTCAAAATAATATTTTGAAGATCTTCAGTTCGGATTTAGAAGCCTACATTCCACCGTTCACCAATGCCATCGCGTTGTAGACGTCATCGCTTCCTCTCTTGAGCGAAAACAGTATTGTTCTGGGGCTTTCTTAGATATTGCGCAAGCATTTGATAGGTTATGGCACCAGGGGCTGCTGTGGAAGCTCAAGAACATCCTTCCTTATACCTATTACCTCATCCTTAATTCTTACCTCTCACACAGATATTTCGGTGTGAGTGTTGGGCGGGCACTCCTTGTCTTCCTATTACCTTTTAGCAGCTGGTGTACCACAGGGAAGTACCCTTGCTCCCATTCTTTTCACAATATATGCTGCCGATATTCCAACCAATCCGAACACTCATATCATTACCTACGCAGATGACACAGCCATCCTTTCCCCACATCCCGATCCTGTCCTAAGCACACGTAACCTTCAGCAAAATTTGCAATCCCTAGAGAAATGGTTTTGCTGATGGAGAATGAAGGTTAACGTCCAAAAAAGCAAAACTATAACGTTCACTCTAAGACGTGCCATTTGTCCCCCAGTTCATATGAACCACATCTTATTACCATGCGTTGATACAATTAAATATCTAGGACTCTATATAGACAAATGCCTGACATGGAACCCACATACAAGACTGAAACGAAACGAAGTAAAAAAACGTCACAGCCTACTCAAGCGACTACTAGACAGACGCTCAAAACTAACTTTAAATAACAAATTACTTATCTACAATCTGCTATTAAAACCAATTTGGACTTACGGACTCGAGTTATGGGGCTCAACCAAGCGTTCCAACATCCACCGCCTCCAAACACTACTCCAAAATACTCGTTGTATAATCAATGCTCCTTTTTACGTTTCAAACCTGATAATACATTCTGATCTCCAGATTCAGAATAATTAAGTAATCTGGTATTTATAAGTGACCTGGTCCAAATACGTTACCGCAAATTTCACACCCGTCTCGCACATCATCACAATCCATTAATTAACCACCTTTCCTCAGCACCCATTCCCGATAACCCTCCTCGACGACTGAGGCGGCAGTGACCTCGTGATCTCTTATAAGTGCGCAGCGAAATAATATGGTGGGTCACCACTGGGTGATTTCTCCATTCCCGTTATTGTAAGTCATCTCATTTACTTGTTGCTGGTTACGCAAGCGTACCAGCAGTTGTAAATTTTCAAATAAATGAAAGAAAAGAAAGAGCTTCATATTTGGATAAGCTAGAGAAACGAGATGGTTAGTAAGGGTGTGCTATTGTTTATTTGAATATAACAAACAATCTGCTGTGAAACATTATGACAACTTTCTCTTAATGCAAATATCATCACAATTTATTATTTTATCCGTCGTAGCATGCATATTAGATTTATTCCTGACCGGTTTCGGATATTCATCCATCGTCAGAGCAAATTCACCAAGTTTGTGTAGAGAGTTCACTTCAACTAAATGTTTCTGTAGACTCACACATATTTAAAATAAACATGAAAAAATAATAAAGCACTCATTTGATTTCCTTTATTACTAATTTAAAATCATCTCCAATTTGCTGTTTGTTACCACCTTCTTACATATCAATTTACTTACATGTTCTCTTATATTAACCCTACTTCTTCTTCTTTTTCACATTTATTTTTTACTTGTACAAACTTTTCACTATCCATAAACTTTGCATTGCCTTTCTCTTTAAAAATTAATCCATTAATTGCCTTTCCTTAAAATGTATCTAATCTTATTAATACAGTTTACTCCTGAAATAACTTACCCCGTCCAAATGAAAATGACTTGATAAAACACTGTGCATGCTTAACAACCGTCTTAAAATTTATTTATAAACTATTCTTCAAAACATGCTATTTATTACACACTATTTTCTAATGCCTAATCACAATTTATAATAATTTCACTTTATCATGAAACACACACATTTAGTAACATAACCTTATAACCTTCCCACATACATACAACCAACAAGTGTGAGTCTACAGAAACATTTAGTTGAAGTGAACTCTCTACACAAACTTGGTGAATTTGCTCTGACGATGGATGAATATCCGAAACCGGTCAGGAATAAATCTAATATACATGCTACGACGGATGAAATAATGGATGTTATCCAGCATTGCGGACCCAGCCACATTTTCAATCATCACAATTATTTTAATTGACAAATTTTTTCCTTTAACCTGCAGTTTTTATTAATAAAAGCAGAGTTGTCCTTAGTTATGGTTTAGAGTCTTACATTACACGCACACAGAAGACGGAAAAAACAAAAAACAGTAATGTTACACATCCGGTTGGTGGATTCTGTCCGAATCCTTCAATGGCGGATGTGGTGGTAGTATATCTAAATAGAATACTAAGTTACAGCTTCCTGCGATTTTTTTCTTTATTTTTTTAAATATTTCAGTTCACATTCACAGACCATTCGCTAATAATATTTTTTTTTGTATCCATGAGAATTTTGAAACTTGTATTTCCGGTGAATACTCAACTAAGAAAATGTTTGACACAATTACTCTCTATCTGATAGCAATAAAATAAAGTAAAAATCTTAATATAGCTAAGGGATTTTGATTAATAAATATTTCTGAACTTTAAGAGATTATTCATGTACCTAAATAATAATAATAATAATAATAAATTTTTTTCCCGGGATAAATTGATTTTATGAAGTTCAGAAGAAATCTAAGACGGTACATTTAAAATGTTAAGTGAATTTGTTCAATGTTATGACGCCATCTTTTAAAGTCTAGACTATAGTGTGAAACACATTTCAAGTTCTACCTGCCATTTATCCTTCACCACCTCTATATTTTTTTATCTTAACGCAACTTAGTAAAAATTTTCAATTTTACAATTGTAAATTAACTGCAGTAAGTGAAAGTGAAAACAGCAGATAATTTTTTTTATAATAGGTTTTCCGGGTGATCTGCGACGTTGGGCTTATGCTTAAAGCTTTCAGTGTCATGCGCAAAACACTTCTACTTAATAACATGTACCTAGTTCAGTGTAAAATCGGGGTTCTGCTTATATTTCAATAGACGTTGTTGATTTGTTAAGCTTACTGCAAATCAGGGCGCAGACTTTAGCCGAAGAACTTTTTATCTTTTTATCCAAGAGTTTTTATCTGATCTGCCATTTCGTTTAGCATTATGCACAAATTTCAAGATTAAAGAAAATTAAATCTATGGAGAAGTTCGTAAGAGAAAGCTGTAAGAGAGTGTAACATACTTGATTTTCTTTTACCCTCAACAGACGAGAGGAATGTAGCGGTGATTAAGCTATAAATAACAAAAAACGCCTTTCATCATAAGCTGAATGCACCCACCATTACAGATATATAATTAAATTATCACCATTAAAGTAGTGACGTATATAATACCGGAAATGTATTATGCTAAACGTTGACGGAAGATGGATAACACACATATGTATTACCTTTTTTTTTTTTCTTCCTTCTTCTTCTTCTTCTAAAGTCTGAAGCATTAAATGAAGATAGGCATTAGAGAGGATAGTGAATAGAGAAAAAGATGGAGGTATGGGGATGTTGTTGAATTAAAGGGGCGTTCAACGACATATAATGTCTGGGCACGAATTACCTTTTGACGTAACTAACAAATGAGTAGGAGCCGTTAGGAATCTATTCACAACAGCGGACCTGGGGCCACAACTTACTTGTCATTTTAATGCTCCTACCTTCCTTCATAACCGTCCCTAATGCTTCCATCAAACTGCTAGGCAACAGTGCACACTAAAATATAAAAATAAAACAACATTCCACATAAAAAAAAAAAAAAAATTACTACTCGAATATTTTCTGACATTGATGACGTCAACAATTAATTATATGTATGTTGTAATTTTATTTTGTCTTCTTTTTATTACTATTTTTTATTGCTGCAATTGACTCAAAAGTGGAAAAAATCGCAGCAAGTACAAACTTGATATTTCGTTTAAGTATTATAGAGGATCCAGCAATAATGTTTTGATCAACGTCGGAGAACCGGAAGTACTACTGTTGGGGACATCGTTTTTTTTGCAGTATTATATATAAATTATAATTTAAAATAGTACTTTAAAGGAAAGGTATAAACTCATCCATCCTTTTTTTCTATGAATTTTCCCGAATATGTAATGTTATAAATAATAGCAATATCTTATGTGTAGTTAATATAACTACGATTTAAAAAAAATCGTAGGAGCATTTTTTGATAAAAATCACAAAAACTAAAAAACATGTATTCAATAAAGTGTGTTACTTTCGGTTGACCGTTTTTTGTCCAAAACCTTATTGTCAGATTCTCCTGGTGGAACTTAAACGAAATATCAATACACACACACACAATTTCTAAGAAACTCTTTTTTTTTTTGGACTCAAGGGATCTCAAAACATAGAATTAGATTTTCCGCTTCGGGTGGGCTATACCCGGGCACCGCAGCCAATATAGGCTTAATGTGCCATCCCCTATTTTCTAGAAGATAAACCCTCCCTTCCTAAGGAGTGTAACGGCTTTCACCACTAGATCTTTTTGCGTTACTATCTCTTCAGGTCGCAATATACCAAAGGTTTCATATCGCAATCAAAAAGCAGGTGTGGGGCCATTTCTTCCTCCTCCCGACACTATCTACACAAGAGTTCCGAACTTAATAGCCCCACCTTGATGCTTCCTAAACCTATCATGGATCCGTAAATAACCCTGTCACCAGAGAAATGTAGTTCCCACTCAAGCTAATGGTCACTTTTGTCCTTCCTTTACACAGTTTTGGCATCATCCTTTTACTCAGCATTGCACCTGGACTCACAGACAGAGCTTCACGGACTACTGCTCCACTGCCCGTTCCTGGCAGTTGATGAGCTGTCTCATTACCCTTAATCCCTGTATGTCCAAGCACCCAACTCAGCTGAACCTTATTGTGCTTGGAGATTTTCGTCAATGGCTCTCGACATTCTTTGATTAGGGAGGAGGTAGTTCTGTAAGCCTCCAGAGCTTTCAGCACAGCCTGACTGTCCGAGCGAATGCGTATAACCTTGACACTTAGGACTCTACGCAAGTTCTCTCTTCGGCACAGACCTTGGCGGCAAAAAACGTATATTTCTAGTGAGAAGTCGATATTGAAAACTTCACCCGATCACAATAAGCCCCCTTATAGCAGTAATAGAAAGTAAAAAGGTGCCATTTTACTTTAGGTTCTGCCGCCAGTATAAGATTGAAGGTGATTAAAGTTTGTGTATTAAATTTAAATTTCCTAAAAATGTTGACGATTATTAAAACCAGATTATTATTTATAAAATAGAAACAAATTTTGAAAAGTAATTTTAGATATTACATTAATATCTGTTGAAATGTATAAGTTATAAATTGAAATTTCTTTTGTTACAAAATTAGATTTATCATAATTTGTTTTTGTCATATGGCCGTCTAAAAAAAGACACTTTATAATCAAAATCGTGCTCTATCTTCATATTTTTCCAATTAAAAACAGTATTTAATTACTCATCAATAAGACAGACCATATTAATGCCATTGTTGACAAAAATAGTGTGTGATCTTCTTTTAAATGAAAATTGTTACTTCCTCTTAGACTTATAAGAGAACACATTGTAATCGTGTCAAATTATCGATTTTGAGTTTTACACTAGAAATACACGTTTTAAGAGATTCCCTGAGTTCCGGAAAAGGTGGATTTTAGAAAATGGTCTCTCTCATACTCTGTATTTATGTGTGTATATATTTTAAACAGCTTAGTTCAAGAACGAGAAAATCACAGAAACTTTAAACTTAACATTCCGTTTGGGTATCACCCGGTAGTAAGTTATCTGTCAAAATTCGTCAACTGGAAGTATCACTTTACTTTAACAGATTTTTTTTGAGTGATTTTCTCGAAAACGGGTTCAACTATTTTCTTTAAACTTTATATACGTACACTAATACGTAGATCTATGACTTTAGTTTGAAATTTTTTCGAGCAAATTCATTCATGAGGTGAGTGTGAGGTTATAAATCCCGCTAAATCTACGAAATTAAATTAAAAATAACGTTTATGAGAAAATCACAAAAAACTGAAAAAAATTGTTCAGTAAAGTAGTTACTTCCGGTTGAGGAATTTTGAAAAATAACTTATATATATATACACAGTTTGTAAAGAACAATTTTTTCAGACTCAGAAGGGGGACCTGAAAACGTATATTTCCGGTTGAAACAGGATATCAAAAATTTGACCCGATTACAATACTTCCACTTGCTTAGGAGTAAGAGAAAGTAAAAATTCATTAATTTTTTTTTTTCAACTATAACAAAATATAGAGAGGGTTGGGTTTTTGAAACACTCAAGAACAGGAAGATCAAGAAGGTACACGTTATTTTCCACTTCAATATTACCCTCAGTTTGGTGGATAGTAGTGACCTGTGCTGTCCCTAGAATCAAGTATCAGGTCCTTTCAAGGTCACTGAGGAAATTTCTTCTTTTTACTGGAGCAATAGTGTCACGAATTTGTAGAGAGAGTGTAACATTAATATTATGTGTAAAATGAATTTTTTTTGTTCCTTGGAAGTGTTTATACGATATTTAAAGAATCTTAATGACTTTTGTGATGATCTTTGTTTATTGTTTTGTTTTTTATTTTACGACTGTATTCTGGTTCGACTGTAAAGTTTCTGGTTGTCAGCTGTTTGTCACCGTAAATTAATAAATAATGAAATAAATAATAATATGATAGATGACGCTTTTAAATTTTCAGATGCTTGGAACTTATGTGGCATTATTTGGTGAATTGGACGATGAAGTTGATTATTTAATAAATTAACAGAAAGGATGTCCTTGTGTTTATCAGTTTTTTAAACGGTTTATAATCCCTTCTTTGTTCTGTTCCTTTATAGGATCTAGATGCCCCACATCCGTAAGCTCTATGTGCGCCTTTGTACTCCGAATTGAGCGCTCTGCTTTTGATGCATTTGACCCAGAATTATTTGAAATTTTTCCTTCCGAAAATGAAGGTGTTAATACTTCCAATGATTTAGTAATTCCATTCCAATCTTTTCCACTCATTGAATCAATTACTTCAATAAACGCTTCCATGACTAGGTGCTTCACAGAGCCAATGGCCAGCCGAATCTCTTTTACACTGATTATATTTTCTTTTCTTTCCTCCTATATTCTGGTACCAGCCGATATATCAGTAGGAATAGGCTTTAAATTCAATGTTTTTTTTTTCACGTTTTGGGCGTCTAAATTTCGATACTTGTAGCTTTGAGGGACCTGGTAACGCAGGAAACTCTTCCTCGGTGTGCCCCAAAACCTGTCTAAAAAGGAGTCTCCAACAAAAGTTGAATCATGCACTTCTTTTTCTTTAGCTATTTTATTTTCCTCAATGTATTTTGGACATTTCACATCCGTTGCAAGGTGATTCCCATGGCAGTTAATGTACTCTATTTTCTTCATATTACACTGATCTGCGTGGTCCAACCGTAAAAAATAAATAAATAAATAAATGAAAATAAAATCGGTTAAGCAAAAATAATTCTTAACGCAGGACTCTTAGTTTTTTCTGGCCCATCATTACCTTACAATAGAAGGAATATTAAGTACAGATAATATTAATAAAAAAATTCCGCGCTCATTCCAATGATTAATTCATTATTATTCAATACAGAATATTATCATTTGACATCAGTTCGGTGGATGAAACAATTTGTATTTTTTTTTTTTTCAAAGTTTCAAACCGCTCCTCCGACCTTGGATACGCGGAATGCATGCTAATAAACTGCTTGCTGGGTGGGACAGTAACTAGGAAAATTGCTGACTAATTTCTATTCAATTGAAAAATTCTACTTCTATTTGATTGATTAGTTTTTATTTTTATTTTTTTTAATTATTTCAGATATTTATTAGATTTTCAATACATTTTTGTGTTTTGTTTTATATAATTTGAAACACACCTTAAATTTGTGGTTTTTCATTATTTTACTAATCTGTTTGTATATAATATTGAAAATTGCTCTATTTACAGCCGGTTTTTATATTCAAAATAGACTGCCTCTAAATAAGCAACAAAACCAGACTCTATATATTATATTTACAGGATGACCATATAATCCTAAGATTTATGTATTGTATCTGTGTGTGTGTGAGAGAAAGAGAGAAAACACACACACACACACACACACACACACACAAAACATTCGCTAAAAACAGGTTTTTTTTTTACTTTCTCTTACTCCTAGTAACAGGAAGTATTGTAATCGTGTCAAATTTTCGATATCGAGTTTTCACCCGAAATATCTGTACTGGAGTCCTCTGACTTCAAAAAAGTGGTTTTTAGCATATGGTCTGTGTGTATGTGTGTATATATAAGTATGTGAACAGGATGGCTCAAAAACGAAAAACCGTAGAAAGTTGAAACTCGATATTCCGTTTAGGTATCATCATGGGATCTACCAATACGTTATCTGTCAAAATCCCTCAACTGGAAGTACCACTTTATTAGTTGTTTTTTTTTTACGTTTTTGCGATTTTCCTAAAAATGGCTTCAACGATTTCCTTCGAACTTAGATATATCAACTACACATACTAACAGCTACAACTTTTATTTGAAACATTTCTCTGGGAAAATTCATTAAGGGCACTTTTAGGGGAGTGGTGGGGTTACAGCTTCCCCTAAAAGTGCTATCATAATTGATTATACAATTTGATCATCCAAACAAAATTAATTAGATATAAATAGATGGCCAAAATTCCGAGTTTTAAGAAAATTAGTAAACCGGAAGTGTGCTTTTACTGGCCTGTTTTTTCAATTTTCGACGAATTTCATTAAATTTGGGGTGCATAAACTATAAAATTTGTCAATTATAATTTTGAGAACTGGAGTAAGAGAAAGTTGTGTGACTGTTTCACACCAGATTTTTTTTTTGTTTACTTTCTCTTACTCCTAGAAGAGGAAGTATTGTAATTGGGTCAAATTTTCGATATTGACTTTTCACCGGAAATATCCATTATTTTTGCGCCACTGGTCTTGGTATAAAAAGTGCAAAATGCCCCCTCCCGCTACAAAAAAAAAAAAAATCGACAAGAGTAATCTGTCGATATTGTTTTTTTTTTTTTTTTTTTAAGATTTTCGACCGAATTACAGAATTTTATTTTAAATAAAATATTTAACCCACAATCTGGTCATCTTTATTCACGTAATAGGACATCTGATTTTTTTTTTTAACATATGTAATTAGTTATACATTAAAAAAACAAAAAAAACTTTAGTGCCTATTAATATATGTTTACAACACACTTTATTAATAGTTTAGTAAATTAATTTTTTTTTTTTTTAAATCATTGATAAGATTTAGTAAAGTGCTACTATTAATCATTCAGTATCACTTGAGATAAACGACAAGTGATGCTTTCAGTGTGTTACTTGAGATTAGCTCTAGTTCTCATGGAGTTATTTTTATCTTTTATCCTTGAGAGTAGGTGTTACTGGATTTATTAATGGGAGACAAAGTCCTGTTACCCATTGATAATTAGTTTATAGTTTGGGTGTCAATGATTAAAGCTTGACTTTGTAACATCAACTTTTAATTAACCTGTCTACCAAGAATGGACAAGACACATTTTTTTTTTTTAATTGTGTGAAAAATTTTGTAGGTGAATTTGACACCACTTAATTAAAAAATTTTGATTGGACGGAACAAGTCGTTTTATTCGTTTTTACGTGTTTTCCTATGGGAAAAAGGCAAAAGGGGAGTGTGACTCGAAACCTGAATTTTTTTTGTCTATAAAAAGCAATAGTTAGCCATACTCCTTAGAGAAACCGTAAGATATCTTGTGACAAATTTTGAAATCATACGGTAAAAGCCTCCGCTTAATTTCTTATTGTATCCATGGATTTTCAAGTGTGTGTCACGAGCAGTTCTATCATATGGTGCCCAATCTTGGGGGTTTCAACGTTATGACATCCTTGAAAAATTTCAAAGATTTTTCTTAAAAAAATTATTCTCTCTTCCCTCTTCAACGCCTGTACTATCGATTGAGTGTGCTCTTGAACCCTTGCTCTACACTTCAAATACAGCCTCAGAAATCTAGCTCTTGACAACTATCGCCTCGCGAAAATTGTTGCAACTGAAATTATTCAGAAGAAACTGTTTTGGTTTAAACAGTGGCTTTCGATGGCACTGATTTTTCCAGCGACCTATCTTGTACTCTTAATGATCGTGATAAATGGAGTGATCAACTTTCGAACTTATTTAATAAAATTAGTTCTGTTCGCCTCGAAGAGTTATTTTGTCGTGCAGGGAACTCTGCTCGCTTTTTTTGTATAAAACTTTAATCACTAACCATAAGTCATTTGTAACATCGTCCCTATTTAATAACTTCAGACTCTCAGAGATATGCTGGTTGTTAAAACTAAGAGCAGAACTGTTATACCTAAATTATACCCCTTGGTTGGAGAAAGATTCCGAACGGGAAATGTGTCCTCTCTGTAACTGCCAAATACGGGAGGATTTGTTTCATTTCTTGGCAGAATGTCCTGCATTATTAGAAGTGTGGCTCCTCCATCTCGGCAAATGTGCGGAAGTGCGCTTTTACAGAACAGTTTTTCAGTTTTCGACGAATTTCGTTAAATTTGGTACACGAACTATATACAGTTTGTCAATTATAATTTTGAGAACTGGAGTAAGAGAAAGTTGTGTGGTTGTTTCACACAGATTTTTTTCGTACTGAGGGGACATCAAGGCTTGTTCCGTTGAAAACTCAATTTCGAAACGTTGACACGATAGCAATATTTCCTCTTACCTAGAAAATAAAAAAATAGTATTCTCAAAAAGTGATTGCATCTTTTATTAAAATAGCACTTAAGAAGGTTAACTTTTTCCAAGCTAAATTTATACATAATATCAAATTCTGTTATAACATATAAAACGTCCATTTTTATTGTGCTCCAACGGATTTTCTTCGCCTCCAACGATCATTATATAAGTACCCATCATTTTTATTTGAAACTGGATCCCGGAAAAATTGATTTTTGGGGGTTTCTGGAGGAAAAGCAACATTAAGCTTTCACTTAGCTTTCGTTAAGTATCACTTCAGTATTTTATCATATCACTTCAGGTTCCACAATCTATATTATATTGAAGTATTGTAGAAGCATGGATAGAATTCCAAATTTGAAGAAAGTTGGTTAACCGGAAGTACGAGTTAGCAGTATAGATTTCCGTGTTGTTTTTTTTTTTTTGAATTTTCTCTAAAACTGTTAGAACGGTTTTCTTTAAACTTGAAATGCTTTATTGCATAGATAAAAACGTATAACTTTTATTTGAAACAGTTTTCCGAAATAATGGATTTCAGAGGGGTATTAGGAGCCTTCAGTGAGATTTAAATAATTTGGTGTGAAACAATCAGTCCAGTTTTCTCTTACTCCAATTTTAAAGAAAATTTGTTAATTAATTTGTATTAACTAGTGTAAGAGAAAGTCGTGTGAGTGTTTCACATGATCTTATTTTTAAGTGGCTGCTATGTTAAGGGTGTTCTCTGTATTTGGTACATAGTAGAAATAGGGAGGGTATCCTTAGGGGGTTATTCCCCCAAGTGACTTGTGGCAACACAAAGACGATCATTTGTAGTTCACTTAAAAAGAGCTAAATTTTCATTCTTGCCTGTATCGCCACCGGAACAAGAAGAAATAATTGTTAAGCTGTAACTTGTTAATAATAATAATAATAATAATAATAATAATAATAATAGAATCTTGCTTCTTATTAAAATAGAACTCATGTTTCTTTTATTTCTTTTTAATCCTTCGACGGAAAGGGCAGTAATGCTATCTCCCGCCGCCCAGCCCAATACTGATTTCCCCACTTCTTCTATTTACTAGAAACGACGGAGCAAACGTCCTATAACTTAGGACACTTCTCTAAATGTCCCGCGTTCATCAGAGCTGCATGTCGTACAGGGTGGGTAGAGTGGTGACGTTTAAACGCGTATCTGTGGAGATGAGCTTTTAAGATAGTCGCCTATCTAAAGTTTCAATCTAACGCCACGAAACGTTACCTTGATAGGCCAACCAGTAAACACTTACTCAGGAGCGCCTTCCACATTCTTCCACCTGCTTCCTTTTGGTGCTATCTACTTAGCTTCTCTAACATTTTTGCTCTTAATTCGGCCATAGCCAATTAAGATTACTAACCATTGCGACAGGCTTCTTAAGAGTGGAAAGGAAATGCCAACTTTGCTTCTCCAAATGACCCACTCGCTCACTAATTACCGCCAATAGCTCATTCCATAATGGATTGGGATCCAATGGTGTACAACTTCCCAGCTTGCATCACGAGATTGCCTACCACAATCTTAGTAGCTTGAACCAGATTGTTTGGACGGGTCTTAACCGAGTATAATATGTTGTAATATGATTGGTATGGGGGGAGTAAATTAAATATGTTAATTAATAATTAATTATTATAATTCATAATTGAAATCTTCTGTAAAGGGATCTCGTGAGGTCTGTGTTTATACATAAGTTGGAGAGGATGAAAAAACAACTAAGTATATAGATTCAAAATATATAATTAAAATAACCAATATAAGTCAAAACTCAATAGATACTATATTGAGATATAACAACATATTAAGTGTCTTGTCATTTAGGAGAAATATATAAACTTACATATTTTACACATTTACTGACTTGACGGAGGTTGGGTTTCTTGGAGCACTTCCATCACTCACTACTGTAACACAAGCTTTTTCTAATCACAGATTTCACTCCTTTTACGGTATAAATTTTGAACTGAACTCTTCCCTAATAGGGTCCACCTTATACATTGTACCTCCACCCCGAGGAACGTGAGAAGAGGAAAATTCCCTTTTATTGTACTAATGGTATTCTACCTTTCTAACTGTCCCTCATTGTTTCACCCAACCTTCGTAAAAACCCAATCTTGAAATTGTACTAAGTAATAATAAATCAATATTAAATTCGTTTCAACTAATATATTTTAATTATAATTACAAAATCATAATTTGTATTTGTTCATCATTTCTCCCCAAGATTTGCACATTACAATGTATATGGCTGCCTGCTAGACTACTAGGAAGACCACCGTTTTGGGAAAGTCGACGAATGCTACTGAAACGATTAATTAAAATATTTTTTTTTTTTTTTTTTTTTTTAAGGATTCCCTCAATACTGAGGTTCTCCTCAATCAAAAACTTCTTTTAGATGTGCTCTTCATAGTTCTCTATCCTGAGTTTCTTCCTCCCTCAAACCATTCCCATACAAACTTTTCACCACTTCATCCATCCATGTTCGTTTCGGTCTTTCTCTTCTCTTTCTTCCTTCCACGTTCCAATCAAAGGCGATCCTCGGTAGTCTGTCCTCTCCCATTCTTTTCACTTGGCCGTACCAGTCTAACCGTTTCTTCTCTATTCTCTGAAGTACACTGTTCTTTACGTCCATCTTTTCTCTGATGTCTCGGTTAGGTCTTCTTTCTCTTCGCGATGCTCTGGCAGCTCTTCTCCAATAATCCATTTCTGTGGAAAGTAATTTCTTCCTTAGATCGGCGTCAACGTCGACGTCTCAGCTCCGTAAAGCTTTGCACTATGGCCGAATAAATATTTTTTTTTTTATGCAGCCTAATATGTTTCGGCTCCATAGGACCGGGTTTAGCATTCCGATCAACTTCCTGGCCATACCTATATTATCCAGATATTATCTAAATCAAATAAGGACATAAACTCAATCGATTAAAATAATACTAACATAATTAATATATATAAAAACTAAAGATTACTGTGGTATTTATTAATCAATATCTCTGGAGTTTATTTCTTTCATAGTCATGGCTATAAAAAGCCTTGCTCTTAGCGATGTCCTCAAGATTCCTCCCTTTTGTTTAATAAGCGGAAAAACTCTTTAAACATTCAATGTTTTAAGTATATAAGATTACATCATTCACATTCAACCGCAATGACAAACACAACAATTGGCTAGTTACTAATTTTAATCTATACTATAAATAATATATAATGATACTATACTGTATATGTATAAAATATTCTTGTATAAATAATTAATTTAGCAATTTATAAAACAGAGATTTTTCTCACGTTATTATGATAGACAGTAATTATATATTTATTTTTATTTCCCTGTATGTTTATCTCAAGAGGAATTTAAATTGGTTGAATCTTTAATATTAACGATTATTACCTTAACTTAACTACAACTTCCTTCTTTCATCTAGATATTATCTAAATCAAATAAGGACATAAACTGAATCGATTAAATTTCACTTTCCCCCCCAAAAAAGTAATAATTAATTTAGAAAGTATTAGTGAAATCTATAGGTCCTTGTTGCTAATTGAATCAATCAAAACTACAGATCTCTTTATGTTAATTTTCAATATTAATATTGTAACTATTTTATAGACAGGTTGACAAGTTCAATTAAAAAATTAAAGTCTCTAATTAAAAGTGATATTATTTATTTTAAGTCATTTGAAAGTTGGAGTTTGTATTTTAATAAAATTAAATGCGTTATTTTTTTTTTTAAATAGTAAAGAAGCCAATAACGATATTAAATAATTAGTGTGTCTGTTCGTGACGCTAATTTCTTCGTTTTGGAACGTTAACTTTGCTGAATGGAATTCTAAGGAAAGATGGCCGTCACAGTACATAATATAGTGAATTTTAATATTCCATAAAATCTAATGTATTTCTTAGCCTAGTTGCGGTATATAAAATTTAAAAGAAAATTTGGAACCATAAGCTGGATATCCTTGTATAGCTTATGGCAACTTAGTTGTGTAACCTGTGGGCGGAGTTAAATGATAAAAGCTTCGGTAATAGGTGGAGCTTAACAACCATTTAGGTGTCACAACTAAGTTGCGAAGCTATGAGCTAATACTACTACTACTACTACTACTACACTGGCAGTACAGTCCAAAATGGACCAGGGCCTCATCAACAACTTTCTTCCACTCGTCTCTGTCCGTTGCCAATCTTCTCCATCTTCTTACACCCAATTCCGTGAGGTCTTCCTGGACATCATCGATCCACCTCTTACGAGGCCTACCTTTCTTTCTGGCTCCTCCTGGATTCCCATATAGGAGTCTTTTCGGAAGCCGCTCTTCCTCCATCCTCTCAAAGTGCCCCAACCACCTCAAACGAGCCTGTTTTACACTGGCCACTATATACTCATTTTCGTAGAGCTGGTACAATTCTACATTCGTTCTAGTGCGCCACTGTCCATCCACCATCTTGGCGCCAAACAGCTTTCTAGTACCTTGCGCCCCTAGCACATTCTCCGAAGTCTGGGTCAAGACCCAAGACGTCTCACACGCGTATGTGACTATAGGCTTTATGATTGTCTTATACAGCACTATTTTGGCATCCCGTGACAACATCTTAAAATGCTAATAAACATCTGTTGCCTGCCGCAATCCTAGATTTTATTTCATCTTCAATTTCATTTTTTTGTGTCACGACTGCTCCCAAATATTTAAATGCGTCAGTTCCCGGAAAGATGTGTCCCAACATTTGTACATTTGCTGGATTTGTTGCTTGGTTCCTCGTAGTTTTAATGTACTTTGTCTTTTTTTCAATCCTCGACAAACCAAGCTTCTTCGCTGAGCCCTCAAATTCTTGGAGCATACCAGCTATAACGATCCATACGCGTGTACGTCCTGTGAGCAAAACGTCATCCGCATAGCAAGATGCTGGGTCGTTCTATTGAAGATATGTCCTCCGGGGTTGGTTCTAATACCTCTATGAGCTAATTTTAAACTTCCTGCACTTTCCATACATACCACACTCAATTTCCAGAAACCACTATTTCATGCGTGTCATTGTCGTCAAAACATATAATTCAAATGTAACCTGAATTTCGCAAATTGGCTATAAATGAAAACTTTCCTCTTACGCCGCCACTGAAAGAGAGTAAACGAAAAAATTCTGATCCACTCACACAACTTTATTTTGCTGCAAACCAAACAGTTCTGATGGACATATTTTCCTTAAAATAGGAATTTTTCTATTAAACGTTTACTTCTTCTATTATAGAACTAATTTCCAGTAAATTCGTCGCATAAAGGTTGGACTCATTAGTTCTATTAGCAATCCATTAATGGGACACACTGCGCCTCTAAACGCACGTTAACTTCGCATTACACCGTACATCATCATGCCCCTTCAATGTATTGGCGAATGGGGTTCAAATTCGTCAGCCAATCTCTTACCTAGAAGCTGTCTCTAGCGGTATGTGAAACTGTGTAAAACCGAAAAATCGTAGGAAGCTCAAACTTAGTATTCCGTTTACATATACAATTACAGTATATGTAATTGTACTGTAATTGACTAATTGTACTGTAACATGACATGAGGATGGGTAAAAATCCATCAGCGGAAATGAGATTTTAGTTTTTTAGCGATTTTTTCCCCAATATTCGCGATTTTCTCGAAAAAACGGCTCAAACGATTTTCTTTAAACTTGGTATACTATCTACATAAATAATGCCACTTTTATTTTTAAAATTTTCCCGGGAAAAATTGATTTTGGCGGTTTCTGGGTGAACAGAAAGCGCTATGCTTTAAAGTACTACTTTATTACAATGTATTTTTTTTTTTTACTTATATTCATTTTTTATTAATTTACATTAGAAGCATTATTAGTGTTATTTTCTAAATAACAGTATTATTAACAGGAGGATGAGACAGTCGTGTGAGTGTTTTACATTGAATTTTTTAAATTTAGAATGTTTAATGTATTGGAATCAGAAGTCTTGGTATCGGGAGTTGAAGTGAAATAAGTGTTGTTAGTTAGAGAGTTTTAGAGAGTTGGTATTCGAAATACGTACTACTGATTTATGGAAATAAACTATATTTTAACAAATATAACACAAAAGTGTTTTGAAATAGAGAAACTAAGATGCACAATTGTAAATGAATATAAGAATTATGAAATTATTAATAAATATTAAAGAAGTAGTGTTTAAAACCTTGAATAGGGACGCGCTCGCGATAACTGATGATGACTGATGAATGACCGATAGAATACTGATGTCGTACTGGCACTTGACTGTTTGATAACTGAATGAATTCTGCTCGGTAACTGATGTGAACTCGCGTGTAACCGATGGAATACTGATGTAATACTGATAACTCATAGAATACTCATCTATAACTGATCCCCTCCTCCAGTGGGGCGACGTTTATATTTGCATCACTCACACATCGGCTGATGTGAAAGTACGTGCCACACTAAGACATCTCTCGTAGTATATTGACCTCGGTAGTTAACAAGGCTGGGGTGCGACGCTCTGATGCAGATGGTGGCCAGGTGGCCTCTGAGTGTACATTGACCCTTGTATGAAGGAAATACAGGCCAGGTGTTGCGGCGGTTCTTTTGACTGTATATGACCCCTGTTTGAAAGGGTTTTGCCGGCGGTTCTTTTGACTGTATATTGACCCCTGTTTGAAAGGGTTTTGCCGCGGTTCTTGACCTGCAGATAGCGGCTAGCTGGAACTACTAGTTATAATTTTTAGATTTATTTATTATTTAAAAATTATATCTTCTTTCTTCTTGCCATCACATCACATTAAACACCGATATAAACCTATAACATTGGTTTGAAACCTTCTTTTTTTTTTCAGAAAAATTGATTTTAGCAATTTTCCGAGAATCTGGGTTTTTAGGTTTAAATTTAAGTTACAAAGCTACTACTTCAGGAGCTGAGAACAGAGGGCATGGTCAGGTAGGGTTGCCAGGTGGAAAATGTAAATATATATGATTAAGATTTCAAAAATATATCATTTAGGAAAGAAATATACCACATTTTTTTATTAAACTTTATTAATTAAAAACCAACTTAAATCTTTCAAAATTTGTTAATTTATAACAAAAATAAATGCACATACAGCTGCGGTCATAAAATCTTAAACGTCAATGTTATCTGATTGTCAGTTGGTGTAGAGCACCCTTTAAGTATTTGTAACATAAATTTCTAGTTTTTTCATTTTTTACATTTATGCGCTGGCCATAAACGAGAATTCTATCAACCAATCAGCATTCACTGATGATTGTGTGGCGCGAGATGAGCGCTAAAGCGAATTATTATTATTATGATCGCAGTGATCGGATAAATATATAATTTTTAGACATATATTTAGAGTCTAATATTATATATCAATAAGAACAAAATATATCAGGGTGATATTAAATATATTAGATGTGGCAACTCTATATGTCAGGTAACAATTATAATCCACACCATGGATTTAAGAATGTAATGTAAGCCAAATTAAACGTTTAGTAAACACTGGAAGCGTAAAGAAAATTATCTATTGGAATCATTATACTTGTGATAATAGAAAGTGATATGAGTGATTTACATTCATATATTTAATGGAAGTTAAAAAAATAATGTACATTTACTTGCAGATCTCTACTTAATTACTAAAGCGTAGGAATACATTCCTTACTATAATCGAAAGAAGGAACCCATGTTTTTTATACTTGGTTAATTTAAACTTCATTTCTAATATACAGTTATCTTCAATTACTCTAAAATTATAAGTGTTTATCGTTCTGGAGACTAGTATGTGGTATACAGTCCTTTATATAAACTTCTATCTTTTTTGGCGCAATTTACATTTTCTTGGAGACCACAGCTTAACTTTGACACCGTTGCACTGTTGTATACACCATATACAGGATTGCCAACTGGGAACATACACAAAAAAAAAAAATATTTTTCAAAAAAAATATTTAATTTTAATTGCGCTTTGATTATACTGAAAATCATGATTTGCCTCTAGAAAAACACTTTTACATTTTTAAAAAAAAAAGTTTGGCTTTTCTCATATTATTCCCTTTGATTTTATTTTTGTAAAAACTTTTCTACAGGAATAATAACGAGACAACCATTAAATCTTTATCCTAACATCTAACATATGTTTTGTACCGGCAAAAACATAACGGCCCCCCAGTACATGAATAATGTATTTAACACACTTTAATCTTGAAATAAAACTGCACGTTTTTAACCTATACTAACATAAATAAAACATAAAATTGTTTTTTTTCATAGTTTGGAATCTGTAATAAATGGCAGGATTAACACAGTAGGGCGAGCAACAAGTGTTTATAAAAATGATAAACTTAACTTTTTCATAAATCTATAAAAATAATTACTGAAAAAAACTGGGGTTGGAAATGATAATAAAAGAATTATGGGAAAGCAGTGTAATTATACTATTTTTTTTTTGGTCGCCCTTGTTATCAGAATGCAATCAGTAGTGTTAATGAAATGGCCAATAAACCAGGACGAATAAGTAGCGCTTACAAAGAAACCAACAGCTATGGACCAGCTAGAGTAGTCTGCCGCCAAGAGTGAAAGTTGAATAGTAATATTAGGTGGGGGAAGAATTCTAAGGGCACTATAGCTGTTGTAGTAGTAGTAGTGGCGGAGTGGTGGGGATCTAGACTGGGGGTTTTTGTAACGATGAAAATGTTAAAGATGACTGGGTTCAGTTGAGTGCCGAACATGTGGCCGTTTAGAGTGGTTAGTGTTGCTATTATTGTGTTATTAGTGTCGTCGGCTCCGATAGCCGTATTTGCTGAACATTTAATATATAAGTGCTGTCAAGATGGATATTATTTAAATAATAAAGAAGTATGCGTAAAAGGGGGCCCATTAAAATGGGCCCCAGCTGTTTATTCACCAAGTAATAAAAGTTTTCTACATCCAGGCACAGTACCATCAGATTGGCATTATCAATTGTCCAGACCAAAACAATGTACAAGACCAACATTTGCCTATTACGAACCAAACGTATATCCACCATTTGTATTGGTACCAAATGGTTCTTTAATATTGACCACAGAAGTTAGTGTTCCAATATCACCGGAAAATTATTGCATAGATTCATCTGGTGCTTTGATTTGTTTTGAACAAAATTACATGGAAAATGATGGTATAACTGTACAGAAATGTTGCGGTATTGGTGGTGAATATAGTGAAGTTAAGGAATCCTGTAGCCCGGCTGAAAATGATCATCCTGATTTTAAGACAATACAGTTGAAAACTGTAGAAAGATTTCCAGACTGTTCAGAACCAAATTATGTTATTGGTGGTAAATTGAATACAACACATTGGCTACAAGATGATGGTACTTTAAAAGATAGCGGCGGTAGGATATTGCCAAAAACACAATATTGTTTAGAGAAAATTTTAGAATATCCTGAACAACCTATACATATATTTACATGTCCGCCAAGAGTGAAACCACGGCATACACATGATATTAGATTTACATTGTATCCAATGGGTTTATTTTTGTCGGTATTCTTTTTAGCGGTAACATTAATAGCTAGCTGTTTATTACCAAGTACTTATCATGTGTTACATTGGAGATGTCAGACAAATCATGTAGCCTGTCTTCTTATCGGCGACCTACTTCTTGCCGTAACTCAACTATCCAGTGATGCTTTACAAGGACCGGCCTGTATTGGCATTGGTATGTCTTTCTTTATTAGTTTTTTTTTTTTTGGGGTTAATTTGCATGAAGTAGGTTACTTAACATTAGTCTTCTTTTTTTTTTTTTATTTATTTATTTACATTATATTTGTATGAAACGGTCATGCAGCTTCTCTTACTTCAACCTCACCAGCCAAATTAACAGCTTTTCTTAATGTTATAATTTTGGCAGCAATTTGACAGTATTATATCATATTTTGTAACATATTATACAATGGTTGGGGAGAATTGAACGATAAATAAACTATGACATTTGCCTACAAAATCTCCCCC